>JAHBCN010001786.1:107018-124234 GCA_019359885.1 Listronotus oregonensis | reverse complement strand
GTCCGAAAATGTTAAAGATATTTTACGTTTCTTACGTAAGAAAACAAAGAACTTTCCAACTATAAGTTATCTCAACTGCATACATAGCTGTTTCCCTTTTTCCCTTTTATTACCGTACGGTCCCGATGCCCCCCCTTCTTCTTAGTTTTTTTGGCGCGGTGAGTATCTCACGACGCTCCTCCCTTTTTCCCCCGGACCGCCTTCAATTTTGCGTCGATTAAAGGGCCCGAGCTCCATTGATGCGTCGTCTCGCTACGTAATCACAGAGTTCTGCAGTTATGGGGGGCGCGGCTGTGGCGCGAGAAATCAACTCGGTCTGTTTTTTAGATATTTTTAGATTGTTAATTCCAAGAATTGAATGTCTGTCGAGGTATATTTTAGATTTATAAATGGGTTTGATTATAGGGTTTATGTTTAAATTTAAATGTTTATTATTTTATAAAAATTTAGAAGGAATTTAAAATTTTGGGGGGGGCTTAGAAAAATAGGTTTAGGTGGCAAGATGAGTTTCTGCAACATCATTCTTTTTTACGGTCTTTAAAGGCAAAAAAAGAAGCGCCAGTTTTTTTTCGATTTCTGAAGTTCAGTTTGGCAGGGACAGTTAAACCGTTAGCATATTTTTGCATTGTTGTTACCAAAAAAATATTTTGAACCTGATTGCCAATAAAAGGTTTTAAAAAGGATCCGTGTTTTTATATGGGACGAAACAATATATATTTTTTTAAATGTGCATACTAGTCTGTACTTGTTTATCACCATAAAACATATTTTATAGTTTTACATTAGTTAAAGAACAAAATTGTTTTAAAATAATAACAGTTTAATCCATATGTCAAATGGAAAGGGGGAAGTCGAGGTCACTGTAATTTAACGGCCTAATCACAGCCCTACTTCACTAACAAGCCGTGAACAAGGAAATCGGCAACTATGCCTTCAGATCTAAAACCCTTTGCTGTTCTTTAGCTATGTTTCGTTGAATGCCCTGTTGTCTGTTGTTTTATTGTGAATAAATCAATTTTTTTTTAAAGAAAATATTGTTAAGATAAAAACTAAACCAAAAGGTCTTATTGTGAAATTTGTGAGTGACCGGGACATTTTTTTTCCCAGACATTGGGAAAAACAAGAATATTCGGGGGAAAAGTGCCGGTGTTATAAAAAAAAAAGGCGGCAAATGAACTTGACATTTTGTGGTGGTGCTTTTTAAAAAAAAATTAAAATTGAAATGGTTTTAATGATTCGTTTTTGGGTTTAATTTTGGGGGGATTTTTGTAGTTATTTTTAAAAACAGTAACAAATATTAGATTAAAAATTCCGTAAGTAGAGGTATACAATTGATCATTTCTGTTAATTTTTTAAGAAAATTTGTTACCTGGGTTGAAGTTAAAACTTAAAAAAATAATTCGCCTTACAAACAACACCTATTCTGCATTTTTCCCTAGTACCCCTTTTTTCAAAAAAATTGACTATTCATTTTAAAAAATTTATTTGTCGTATATTTTACCAGGTAAATTTACTACTGAAAAGTTAGAAAAAAGAGGTAAATAAACTTCTGGAGGTTGTAATTACAATGTTACTTTGATGATATTTTAAATGCTAAAAAAAAATTAGACTCAAACATATATTTAGAAGCGCTGCTGATGGTAATTTCTCTTTAGCTGAGATTAAAAAACAGGGAGACAGCTGTATCCAGGAAAATGACTGATTGGACAATACCTCAAAATAATTACACAAAAAAATTTTTTTTTTCGAAACTGAATACCTAAATGAATATGAAATTGACAAATCGGTACAAATTTATATAGCCGGTTATGCTACCCACAAAATTAAAAAAAATATAATAATTGTAACATCTGTGTTTCTTTTCTTGTTAAAAAAAAAGGGAAAAATAATTGACGACGAATACTTTGATTGTCTACAACGTGGGGTTTTAAAGGTTCCTAAGAAATTGTTAAAGACGTTCTGTTCCATATGTGCGCGTTTTTTAGAAAATTATTAATACCCCAATGAGGGTTCAAAAAGGGGAAAAAAAAAAAGCTATCCTGTGTGATCTAACTAATTTAAGCACTAGACAACATGAAGGCTTTAATGATTTATGCTCGCAATGTATTTGTGGTAACGAGAACAAAATTTTCATTTATGTGTCAATTTTTTAAACATTCTTTTAAATAATTATGAAAAAAAAAAACAAAAATACCACAGAAAAATCGGAAAAGGTGAGTAAAAAACAAAAAAAAAAACACATTTAATAAATAAATAAACAAAACTAAAACTAAGTACAATTACTAACTAAATGTTAAATTACACTTGCTTCCTTTTACAACAGACTGTTCTTTTTTACCCATAATAAATTAATTTGTTTTAGAGTTTAAATATTATATAAATATATTTATTTTTTCAATTTTTCGATTTAATTATTTTAATGGAAATATCAAAACTATTTACGCGATCTTTGAATTGAGTTAAAAAAAATTTAAAAAAAAGCGCCTGATACCCGGGGCACGCTCATCGCGCTCGAGGGAAACCGATCTGAATCTCTTGCCGGTTTTGGCGTTTTCCCAAATGGTTTTCACGGCTTGTAGTGAATAGGGGGGCCTAATTTGTTTGGGGACAATCAGACTTCTGTGTATTCTTTTTAACTGTGCTTTGGCACCAAAAAAAAAAAATTTAAAGGGCATTAATAAAACACATTTTTTGCTAATTCAACTTTGATTTAAAAGTCCATTGCGTCGCAAAAAAAGGGGCCAATTTTGGGGGTTGGGGCATAATGTTTTTCTCAAAACGGAATAAGTTATCGATAATTTTCAAAACTATATGAAAGCCAACACTTAAATCAGGCTTCTGCTATAATAGTTTTTTTTTAAAATTTGGGGTTTTGTTTTTAATATTTCCTTGAGGGGAAATCAAAAAAAGGTTATGTTTGATACTATTTTCTTAATTGACTCATATTTCAAAAAAACCCGCATGCAGAGACCAGATTATTTCCTTACATTTAAAATGGTGTATAATTTATGTCATTAAAGTGAAAAAAAATTACCGAAAAAAATTATTTCCGGGCTTTTAATCGGAAACAACATCGCATCGATACACCGAATTTGGAAGAACCTAAATAAAATATAATATTTTTAATGCGGCTATACAAAAATTGTGGGGGATTTGTTAGTCCCGCCCACCGTCTCCACGTCCTTTTCCCGACCCCTAAGGTGTAGCGTAAATGCACTCTTAATAGTCATTTAATAGGTCGTATCGGTTCCTTATAGTCATAGTTATTTTGAATAACAATATTTTTAGGAACTTCAGGATCTTCGGGGCAAACACTCAAGGAGTGGTATACTTTAGTTTAGGAACAAACGTTAATATACAAAGTATCCACCGGATTTTATAAACATCGTCAAAAGCGCCTTTAAGGAATTGCCATATCAAATCATATGGAAATTTGGATAAAAATTCCAATATGCCGCAAATGTTAAATTTTTAATTGGTTGCCACAGCAGGATTTCTTGAGTAGGTATTTATTACGCTACAATTTTTATTAATGGGAATATATGTATTGTTAGTTTATAAACAAAAGCGTTTCGGTTTTAACAAACCATTACCAACTTTTTTTAGTAAATTTGTGATTGGATTTTCTAAGATTAATTTTTTTTATTTTACCTCTTTAATGATATATTATAGGCAATTAAACAATAAATTTGAATAGGCAACAGGTAAAAAATTTTATTCCCAAATTTTTCAATAAAAAAAACTTGCTATCTTAAACATTCTACTAAGGCTTTAATAAAGTTTTAAAAATTGTGTTATGGCAAACATCTTAAAATAATTACCGTTATGTTTTATAAAGACTATGAATTCCTTTAAAGGAATGAGAATACACCCAGCAATGGCATTTGTTTTATATGCAAGTGTCAAAGTCAAAAGTAACATATGTCAAAAAAAACGGTTCAAACAATACATCTATTAAAAATGATATATTTTAAAATATTATATTAAAAATGACATTGGTCAAAATAATATATAAAACATAATATTTTTGTGCAAAATAATATTGGTAAAAAATGACGCGGCAAAAATAACCAACTGCCTGTTAAAAGTGATATCTTAAAATATATTTACAATTTGACTATACCTATATCCCGATTTTTATACATCTTTAAAAATGGGGTTTTGCACACGCTAAACAAGCTTTGAAAATTGTATTTTGCGCACAAGGTGTAAAAGGAAAATATTTTTTTTTGAATTTTCTTTCAATTGATTTTTTTTGTCTTTACGATTGAAAAACGGGAAAAAATGGCATATGAAAAATTTTCACACAGTCCTGTCAAAAGATAAAAGATTAAAAATAATAAAAAAATCGCATATTAATCCTTTTTTTCAGAAAAAATACGGTAACATTTTGAAACTGATCTGGTACACTCAAAATTTTTTGGACCGCCTACGGCTGGGCAAAACCCATACTCGTGTGAAAGGTCTTTTTCAAAACTTGTTACAATATATTATTTTTTTTTTTTAAAAATGTAAAAATTTCTCAATGTATTTTTTTTTAAAAAAAAAATTTTTTCCTTGGCTTAAAAATTTTACCCATAAACTTTAGCTGTTTAGGTATTTATTGTTACCTGTTTTATTTTTTTTTTTTATAATTAAATTAATTTTGTTGCCACCAAAAAAAATTTTTAAAATCATTTGTATAAAAAAATAAACGTTGTTAAACCAAAAAAAAGGGTTTTCCCCATAAAGTAAATTTTATGTCGTAATTTATTTTTTTTTATTTTTAATTGTTTCTTTCAGTATTTTTTTAGATTAATACACACGATGATTTTTTACACTTTTTTAAATGGAAAAGCCACAAGTATTGTTCTATTCAGACGTCTATTTTTTTTTTACGACGGGCGTAAAATACAATTTTACCCCCACTAAAGGGGAAAATGGCACTTTTACCATATAAAAAATAGTAAAAAAAACCGCCCGCATTTGAAAATTTATAAAACAAAATAAAATTAAATAGGGCCTGGTAAAGTTTCTTTCACAAAATATATGTATCATCTAGGCAAATTTCCTAAAAACAAAAGGTAAAATTTTTTGTATAATTTTTCAGGGCACAAAAATATTAAGGTATTTATAACACAAGGTGGTATTCATTCAATAGAAGAGTCAATATACGCAAAAATTCCTATGATAGGAATACCCTTTATGAGTGACCAGAACAGGAATGTTTATGATTTAGTATCAAAAGGTATGCACTTTCTTTAGAGAAAGATTATTTAAAGAAAGAAGATTTAAAGAAATATTATTGAAGTTGTAACTAACCCCATGAAGAATTTTTGGTATTTAATTCCCCCCCACACCCCTTTATTGACTGACCAGAACTAACCATGATTGACCAGAACTAACCATGACTAAGATTCCCCACAATAATCTTTGGGAAACCAACCAAAATCTTATGTTGCTTTCCCTAAAAGGGGTGGTCGGTATAATACGAAAGTACTGTATTGTTTTGTTTCATAAATGAGCTCCCTTTTTAAAATTTACGTTGAATTAAGAACAATATTTCCTTTTCTATTTAGAAACAACCTGCTAAATTTTTTCTTGAAAAAAGTAGGTTTGCCGTAATTACCAAATTTATATTACTTACAGGGTGTTTCCTAACTACGGTACGAAATTTAAAGGGTGATTGGCTAGGTCGTTTTAAGAAAAAAGTTCCTATGAACATATTCCGGAGGTTGTTTGGCCCCCCTTTGGAGAAAGGGCGTTTTGAAGTTTAGAAGAAAACGGTATTTATAAAATATCATAAATATCCTAAAACCGATTTGGTCGAAATTTATCAGTTTTTTGAACTAATAATTCAATATAATATATGTACAATATAATTGAGTAATCTGGACTTAAAAAAACGATATTTAAATATCATAAATATCCTTAAACGATTTGGGAACCAATGACTTTTTTTTGTAGTTTTTTTTTTAGAAAAAAAAAGACAAATCGATTGCAGTCCCGTATTTTATGAGAATGTGCATATTTTGCTCATTTACTTTAAGGTTGAAATTGTTTATTTTTGGTTTTTATTTTATGTTGTCCATGGATAGCTTTAGAGTTAATGTGGTTTTTATTTTTTTCTCGAAAACGAAGCTAGATATAAAGAAAAACACAGGAAAGTAAAAAGCTGTACATTTAGTTGCTTAATCTTAAAAATATAAAAACTATAAGAAAAAGTCATTTCGGTGTACTTTTTCGTCAATAATATGGCTGTGGTGCCCACTGAGACGCCACTGGAGCTAATAATTTCAATCTAGTTAAAGCTAAATAAGCACCTTATTACTTCAAATAACTGCACCAAATTTCGACTAAATCGGTTTTAGGATAGTTATGATATTTCATAAATACCGTTTTTTTCTTTAAACTTCAACGCCCTGTATCTCAGAAACGAACCAACTTCGGACATATGTTTATAGGAACTTTTTTTCTTAAAACGACCTAGCCAATCACCCTCTGAAGTTTTGTACCGTAGTTAGGAAAAAACCCTTGTATTTAGGTGATTGGTGGTCGACGTCTATTATCATTTAAAGAATATAATAATAAGGTTGATCCGTATACCTATGATTTTGTTTTGTGGTATATATAAATCGATACCAATTTTAAGCAAGTTCTTGATTGTCGTGTAGTTTTTACACATTTTGAATACAATGTTATATAATGTTGATAATATTTATTTATGCTCCAAAGTCACCGTAAATAAATGTTTTTCCGTCGGCTATTCCTAGAACTACAGTCTGGGCAGTTCCAGGTAAGGGATAAAAAAATAAGTAAAACGTAACTGTACTTATATCTATTTATATTTTCAAAATGAAATAGAAATAGATTTGAAAACCAATATTTATGGATATTTATTTGAATTTTGCAATATTGACGTAATTTACTTGTTTGAATTTTCAAAGCTCCAAATAAATATTTTTTTAGCAAATATGATGGTATATTTTTTCTTAAAATCTTATGTTTCTCTTAAGATCTCGTTTTTCAGTACTTATATTCAAATCAATTTTTTAACCAACTAAATTCGATAAAAATTGAATTTGCCCTCACAATTTTGGGCATAAAAACAACAAAATTTGAGTACTCATAAAGTCATACATTGCCCGTGAACGATTTAAGAGCAAAATTCGTAGGGTAAATATTTGCTCCCGGCCTTCGTAGTTTACAGATGCAAAAATGGGCCTATCGTTCTAGAGTTATTTTATGATTACACGAATACTCAATAACACTAGCAAAAAGTAGATATGCACATGCCATTTGCGTGGGGCTATTGCAGCTGCTTATCTTGAAGAGGTAAATAACGTATTATGTCTTGGTAGTAAGACGAAAGTCTATTCAACAGAGAATACTTGGGATTCTTGGTGAAAACTTGCTGGTAGTAGAATGTTGTCTCTAGGGATGAAGTAACAAAGGGGCAGCTCAAATTCTCCAGACTGTAAAAAAATGCATAAAACGACATACGTGTCGATCTTTGAGAAGTTGTTAAAGGAATCACAATTTAAAGCAGAAGCCGTAAAAAATGATCGTAAAATCGACATATCCCCTACTGGTGGGCGAGAAAAGCTTTTCTGTAAGCATGGGATCATTAATATATGAATAGCACTTCTGAATAAAATTAAGAATGCTAAGAGTTGTGGGAGACGCAAGAGCCTCAGACATGAGAAGGTACATATAGGTAAATTTTAACATTTGTTCTATTGAAAACTTGGGTAAAATTACCTATATGTACCTTCTCATGTCTGGGGAATAGCGTCTCCCACAACTCTTAGCATTCTTAATTTTATTCAGAGAAGTGCTATTCATGCTATTAATGATCCCATGCTTACAGAAAAGCTTTTTTTCTCTCGCCCACCGGCGAGTTGTAGGGGATATGTCGATTTTATAGATATTTTTACGGCTTCTGCTTTAAGAAGTTGGCCAGTATAGTTCCACCCCTAACAGCTCTCAAAAGATCGACACGTAATGTCGTTTTTATGCATTCTTTTACAGTCTAGCTTGAGAGGCCCCGAACTGCCCACTTTGTTAGTTCCTTCATCCCTAGAGTGTCCAGACTGTGGAACCTACTACCAGCAGAAGTTTTTCCTTTTCCTCCAAATCCCCAAGTATTTAAATCTCGTGTCAATAGACTTCATCTTACTATACTTAAGACACGTAATAGTACGTTGGTATTTAGGCCTTCGCCCTTCGTGGACCATCTCAAGATAAAAAACAGCTGCAATATTCCATTTTGCACTCCTAATACACAAATAACATGTGCATATCTACACTTTTGCTAGTGACCCATTAATTATTCGTGTAATCATAAAATAACTCTAGAACGATAAACCCATTTTTTTATTTGTAAACTACGAAACCGGGGTAAATATTTACCCTACGGGATTTTTGCTCTTAAAATCGTTCTTGAAAGCAGTAATATGACTTATGAGTACTCAAATTTTGTTGTTTTTATATGCCCAAGAGAATTGTGAAGAGCAAATTCAATTTTATCGAAATTTAGTTGGTTAAAAATTGATTTGAATAGCTCTATAAGTACTGAAAAACGGGATCTTAAAGAGAACACATAAGGTTTTAAGAAAAAATATACCATCATGATGTTTTGCTAAAAAAGTCTATTTATTTGGAGCTTTGAAAATTCAAACAAATTAAGAATCCGATCAATGGCAAAAATCAAATAAATATCCATAAAATATTGGTTTTCAAAAATCTATTTCTGTTTCATTTTGGAAAATATGTAAAAAGGTACATTAAATAGATATAAAAATATTCAGAAGTACAGTTACGATTTTACTTATTATTATTTACTTATCAAAATTTACCTGGGGTAGATATCTACCCAGATTTGTAGTTCTAGGAATAATTATTAATATGTAACAGAGAAAAAAAACATTTATTTACGGTGACTTTGGAGAGCATAAATAAATATTATCAACATTATGCTAACATTATCGTAATTAACATTCAAATAATGTAAAAACTACTCCGCGTTCCCCGACAATCCCGATCAGAGAAAACGCTTAAATAAATTGGTATCGTTTACACATATATCCCCTAAAACCAAAACTTCATAGGTTTATATGCAGGTGACTCAACTTATATATTGTATATTCTTTAAACTATGATAATAGGAAGTTTGAGCAAGGTATCATCGACCACCAATCACCCTAAATACAGGGTTTTTCCTAACTACGGTACAAAACTTCAGAGGGTGATTGGCTAGGTCGTTTTAAGAAAAAAAGTTCCTATAAACATATGTCCGAAGTTGGTTCGTTTCTGAGATACAGGGCGTTGAAGTTAAAAGAAAAAAACGGTATTTATGAAATATCATAACTATCCTAAAACCGATTTAGTCGAAATTTGGTGCAGTTATTTGAAGTAATAAGGTGCTTATTTAGCTTTAACTAGATTGAAATTATTAGCTCCAGTGGCGTCTCAGTGGGCACCACAGCCATATTATTGACGAAAAAAAGTACACCAATGACTTTTTTCTTATAGTTTTTATATTTTTTAAGATTAAGCAACTAAATGTACAACTTTTTACTTTCCTGTGTTTTCTTTATATCTAGCTTCGTTTTCGAGAAAAAAAATAAAAACCACATTAACTCATTCTAAAAGCTATCCATGGACAACATAAAATAAAAACCAAAAATAAACAATTTCAACCTTAAAGTAAATGAGCAAAATATGCACATTCTCATAAAATACGGGACTGCAATCGATTTGTCATTTTTTTTCTAAAAAAAAAACTACAAAAAAAAGTCATTGGTTCACCAAATCGTTTAAGGATATTTATGATATTTAAATATCGTTTTTTTTTTAAGTGTCAGACACTAAATTTTTGACAAATTTTTTGACACTTATTTTATGATAAGGTGGACAAATTTCGCCAAACTTTTGGGGAATATTTTTATTTTTTATTTTTTTTTTAAACTTCAACGCCTGTATCTAGCTTTAAAGAATAGTTCATGTGGTTTTTTTTTAACACGACTAGATATAAAAAAAACACAGAAAAGTAAAACGTTGTATTTTTTGTTGCTTCATCTTAAAAAATAAAAATTATAAAAAAAAAAGTCATTGGTGTTTTTTTTCGTCAATAATATGGTGGGGTCCCACTGAACGCCCCCGGGATTAATTTCAACAAACTAAATAACCCCTTATTACTTCAAATAACTGCCCCAAATTTCGCCCAAATCGGTTTTAGGGATATTTTATAAATACCGAAACAAGCAACCCGGACATATGTTCATAGGAACTTTTTTCTTAAAACGACCTAGCCAATCACCCTCTGAAGTTTCGTACCGTAGTTAGGAAACACCCTGTATAGTCAGATATAAATTTGGTAATTACGGCGAACCTACATTTTTTCAAGAAAAATATTTAGCAGGTTGTTTCTAAATAGAAAAGGAAATATGTTCTTAATTCAACGTAAACTTTATACAAGGAGCTCATTGTATGAAACAAAACAATACAGTACTTTCGTATTATACCGACCACACCCTTTTAGGGAAAGCAACATAAGATTTTGGTTGGTTTACCAGATATTGTGGGGCAATCTTAGTCATGGTTAGTTCTGGTCAGTCATGGTTAGTTTTGGTCAGTCAATAAAGGGGTGTGGTCGGTAAAATGTGAAAGTACCAACAATACTTACATGGGGTTAGTTACAACTTCAATAATAGTCTTCTTTAAATCTTCTTTCGTTAAATAATCTTTCTCTAAAGAAAGTGCGATACCTTTTGATACTAAATCATAAACATTCCTGTTCTGGTCACTCATAAAGGGTATTCCTATCATAGGAACTTTTGCGTATATTGACTCTTCTATTGAATGAATACCACCTTGTGTTATAAATACCTTAATATTTTTGTGCCCTGAAAAATTATACAAAAAATTCGTTACGCTTTTGTTTTTAGGAAATGTTGCCTAGATGATACATATATTTTGTGAAAAGAAACTTTACCAGGCCCTATTTAATTTTATTGTTGTTTTATAAATTTCTAAATGCGGGCGTTTTTTAGTGCGTAAAAGTGCCATTTTACGCCTTTAAGTGGGAGCGTAAAATTGTATTTTACGCCCGGTCGTACAAAAAATAGACGACTGAATAGAGCAATACTTGTGGCTTTCCTCGCATTTAAAAACAGTGTAAAATATTTATCGTGTGTATTAATCTAAAAAAAAATACTTAAAAAAACAATTTAAAATAAAATTAAAAAATTACGACATAAAATATACTTTATGGGACACCTTATTTATTGGTTTAACAAGCGTTTATTTTTTTATACAAATGATTTTAAATTTATTTTTGGTGGCAACAAAATTAATTTAATTCATATATGGAAATTTCGATTTAAATTAAAACATAGAAAAGGTGACAATAAATACCTAAATAGCCAAAATTTATGGGTAAAATTTAATGCTAAGGACAATCCTAATATTTTTTTGTATCAAAAAAGTATACATTGAGAATATTTTAACATTTAAATAAAAAAATATAAACATACTTGGGATATAGGTATAGTCACAATTGTTAATATATTTTAAGATATCACTTTTAACAGGTAACATTTTGGCAGTTGGTTATTTTTGACACGCGTGATTTTTTACCGATATTATTTTGCACAGATATTATGATTTATATATTATTTTGACCAATGTCATTTTTAATATAATATTTTAACATTTATCATTTTTAATAGATGTATTATTTGAACCGATTTTTTTTTGGCATATTATATTTTTGACTTTGACACTAGCAATATAAGACAAATGCCATTGCTAAAAGGTGCCTTATTCTCATTCCTTTAATGAATTCTTAATAGTCTTTATAAATACTTATAACGGAAATTATTTTAAGTCATGTTTGCCATAACACAATTTTTAAAACTTTATTAAAGCCTTAGTAGAATCTTTAAGATAGCTTAAGTTTATTTTTATTGAAAAAATATGGGTAATAATGATTTTTACCTGTTGCCATATTCAAATTTATTGTTTAATTGCCTATAATATATCATAAAGAAGTAAAATCAAACGATTTTTAATCTTAGAAAATCCAATCACAAATTTCCTAATAAAAAGTTGGTAATGGTTTGACAAAACCGAAACGCTTTTGTTTATAAACTAACTATACATGGATTCCATAAATAAAAATGGTCGCATCATATATACCTACTTAACAAATCCTGCTGAGGCAACCAATTAAAAATTTTAACATTTGCAGGCATATCTGAAATATTATATCCAAACTTCCATATGATTTGATATGGCAGTTCCTTAAAAGCGCTTTTGACGATGTTTATAAAATCCGGTGGATACTGTTGTATATTAACGTTGGTTCCTAAACTAAAGTATACCACTCCTTGAGTGCTGTTGTCCAGTAGATCTTGAAGTTCCTAAAAATATTGTTTGTTACTTAAAATAACTATGACTATAAGGAACCGATACGACCTATTTGAAATGACTATTAAATCAAAGTTGAATTAGCCAAAAAATGTGTTTTACTAATGCCCTGTTAGTTTTTTTTGGTGCCGAAGCACAGAATAAAGAATACACAGAAGTCTGATTGTCCGCCAAACAAATTAGTCCGTTAAATTACAGTGACCTCGACTTCCACCCTTTCCATTTTACAGGTATGGATTAAAGCTGTTATTATTTTAAAACAATTTTGTTCAGTTTAACTAATGTAAAAGGTTATAAAATATGTTTTATGGTGCACATACAGGTGTTTTAACATCTAGGTGCAAATTTTTACGCATTTATAGATTTAAGTTAAAATATTTATAGAATGTTAAACAGTGTAAATTTAAATATTTATTTTTGTTGAATAAATTTGAATTTGAATTTGAATTTGAATTTGAATTTGAATTTGAATTTGAATTGAAATGAATTCAATTTGAATTTGAATTTGAATTAATTGAATTTGAATTTGAATTATAATTTGAATTTAATTTGAATTTGAATTTAATTTTTTATTGTGAATTTGAAAATTTGAATTTGAATTTGAATTTGAATTTGAATTTGAATTTGAATTTGAATTTGAATTTGAATTTGAATTTGAATTTAAATTTGAATTTGAATTTGAATTTGATAAACAAGTCACAGACTAGTATGCACATTTAAAAAATATATATTGTTTCGTACCACCTCGTATAAAAACATGGATCCTCGTTTTACACCTTTTTATTGGCAATCAGGTTCACAAATATTTCTATGGTAACCACAATGCAACGTAACTATGCTAACGGTTTAACTGTCCCTGTCAATGACTGAATGCTTCAGAAATCGAAAATATACTGGCGCTTGCAAAATTTTCTGTCGCCTTTAATAGTACCGTAAAAAAGAATGATGTTGCAGAAACTCATCTTGCCACCTAAACCTATTTTTCTATAGCACCAAATATGCTAACATTTCTTCTAAATTTTTATAAAATAATAAACATTTAAATATAAACAGTAAATTTCCCTTATAATCGTGACAACACCGCTTTACTGAAATCTAAAACATACCTCGACAGACATTCAATTCTTGGAACCCCTCTAACAATCTAAAAATATCTAAAACAAACAGACCGAGTTGATTTCTCGCTCCACAGCCGCGCTCCCGCATAACTTCAGAACTCTGTGATTACGTAGCGAGACGACGCATCCAATGAGAGCTCGGGCCCTTTAATCGACGCAAAAGGGTCAGGCGGTCGCGGAAAGGGGTAGGAGCGTCGTGAGAGTACGTCACGCGCGCGCCAAGAAAAAACTAAGAAGAAGGGGTCGCATCGGAGGCCGTACGGTGGTAGAGAGAGGAAAAGGCAATACAGCTATGTATGCAGTTGAGATAACTTATAGCTGGAAAGTTCTATAAAAATAGTTTATGGAAATTTTAGTTTTCCATGGTAGTGAAATACTACTTTCTCCGTGTTAGCACAAGAAAATTGGCTATCACATCTTTTCCTGTAGCCAATTAAAATTATAAAGTCTAGTATACATTTCTCAGTTAGTAAGGATACTTTAAATTATTATCTGTGTCAAATTTAAATTAAAGTTTTCTACATAGATTTAAAATACCAAGTAAGGTGGGTAATTAAAGTTATTTTCAACTAAAGCAGGACAGGCTTTAGCTGAAAGCAGTAATTAAAAGAAAGGTGATTTAGTGAATGGAATTGAAGGAGATTAGGTGCAAAAAAAGGTAATAGCGAAACTTGATGATAAGATAGTTGATCAATAATTCATACCAAGTGTCATAGAAGTGGCAAGTGATAACGGGTGTCCCAAAAACTGTAAATAATTTCTAAATTTGCCTTTGACTTTCTAACTTGTATGGTGATAAAAAACAATCTCTAATTGTGTCGTAACGTCGATAAATTAACGCCTCATAGACTCCAGAAGGCGTTTTTGGTAACAAATTGTAATAAGGGGAAAAACACACTTAAATGTTACGTGTGATATAGCGCTTCCACCAATCTCCATGGAGCAGTGTTATATTGCTGCAATGTTTTCCTGCAATACTGTTTAACCTGAT
The DNA here is from genome assembly GCA_019359885.1 of Listronotus oregonensis. Taxonomy (NCBI): domain Eukaryota; kingdom Metazoa; phylum Arthropoda; class Insecta; order Coleoptera; family Curculionidae; genus Listronotus; species Listronotus oregonensis. The sequence continues at coordinate 109,714 of JAHBCN010001786.1, read as the reverse complement.
TTAAAATTCAAAAGTTAAAAATAGTATTACTTAACAAAAAAAATATTATGGGCGGTTATAACTTGTGGATATTGCTTTTAACTTTTTAAAAAATACTTACTTTTGGCAATGGCTTTGGCTTTTGTATGTGGGTACCGCCACCAATTGTAATAAACTTGGGGCCCAGTGGCCTATGATTGAACACAGGATGTATATTTAGGAATACCAGATTTATATTTTTTATTATATCCCTTAACTCTGGAACATCTGGACCAAAGTATGTTTTTAAAATATCCATCGAATTAGATTTTTGACTTAAAAACCTAAAATGATAATTATATTACAATGGTATTGGGATAATTTACCGTTCTTACGTTTGTGGCTTTTCTCTTATTTAAAAACCATGTAAATTTGATATCTTGTGTATTTCTTTAATACTTTTTTAAATTTAAAAAGGAATACTTAAGAAAATAATTTGAATTGAAACAAAAAGATGCAACATAAAACTAATATCTTCCTTATGAAACACCTAACTTTTTCGCTTTTAAAAGTGTATTAATTTTACGTACAACGGAACAACCGAATAAATTTATTTCATAAAAGAAATTTGCCATTAAAATTAGAAAATTAAAAAAAAGGTAACATTTTTTATAATTTTGATACAGCTCGCGTTCTGTCCAAAGAAAACTCGAAAGAAATACAAAAAATTTTATAAAAGAAAAAATAGAGGTTTTTAAATTGTCAATATAAAAAGTTATATAAACATTTTTATAAAATAAATAATAAAGAAGATATAAACGAAAATGTAATTTTGACCAAAAATATCAGTCCCAAATAAGAAAATAAATATATATTTTTTAAAAATTTGCATTTTGTTCATAAAAAATTATTTATTTAAATCGAAAATTACTTAAAATTTGCATAAAAAAATCCAAAAATACTAAAAAAATAATTTTTAATTTTTTTCCAGAGGTATACCTTAAAAGAATTCTAAAAATTTGATTTTTTAATTATAACTCAAAAAATATTGCATTTAGACAAAAAGGTTATATAAATTAAATTTTAGGCCTTGTAAAAATACATAGTTTATGTCTCATATAAAGTTTCATGTCTCTTTAATAGTTTTTAAGATATCAACGTTTAAAATTAAAAAAAAAATCGTTATCTGAAATTACGCGTTTTCTCGAGTTTTTGCTGTTTGACCCCCAATTTTGACTTCAGATTCGTGTTCAGCGAAAAAAAAAATAAACCAGAAAATCTTAGTCCGACGCCCAGCACATACCCCTTTTTTTGTGGGCCTGTTTAATAAATGTACTATTAACTTACCTATTTAAAGTGGTTACTAATTAACAATAACTAATCAAATTAAAAAAAAAATACAAAAGATATTAAAAATGTTTTTTCATGGACACTCTTAATTGTACAAAAATACAAGACATCTCCCGAATTTGCTGACATCTCATTTTAACTCTTTGACGAAGAGTCTGTATATTAGGAATTTTAATAGAATAAAACTGCGTTTATACAGGGTGTTACAAATTCGAGTGTATGCATGGGGATCTCGTAAACCGTAAGAGATACAAGGTCGGTTAAATTGAGGCAAAGTGGCGCATTTGGGTGCCTAACAACATGCCTATTAGAAAGTTGTAAAATTCCGAGTACTTCCGAAGATATCCGGACAAAACCCAAATTTTCCGTTTGTGTTTTTATTTTTTTTTGACGTTATTTAAAGAGATATGGAAAAATAAAAGACACTCTCACATGGCCACTTTTTAAGCTCCACAAAACAGGGTTGAGAGATTTTCCGGACGACGTTTCGTTTTCGTTAAACCATCATCAACTTAATTTTTTTTAAATACGGCACTCAATTGTTTATTGCATTTTTTTAAAACAGTTATAATCCCAATTACAATGATGTATAACACTTAATATTTTTCTGTTAAATAAACATATTTTCCATAAAGGACAATGAGTAAGTAAGGGACCCAAAAAATTAAATTGATGATGGTTTAAAGAAATCGAAACGTCGTACGGAAAATCTCTCAACGTTGTTTTGTAGAGCTTAAAAAGTGGCCATGAGAAAGTGTCTTTTGTTTTTCCATATCCCTTTAAATAACGTCAGAAAAAATAAAAACGAAATCGGCAAATTTCGGTTTTTTCCGGATATTTCCGAAAGTACTCGGAATTTTGCAACTTTCTAATAGGCATGTTGTTACGCACCTAAATGCGCAACTTTGCCTCAATTTAACCGACCTTGTATCTCTTACTGTTTACGAGATCCCCATGCATACACTCGAATTTGTAACACCCTGTATAAGTGCCCTAAATATTACTATAAAGGATTAAGGTCAAGGAAACAAGGAGGCCATGTTCTTGGCCTTCCACCATCTATTCATTTATTTTGGAACATAAAATTCTTGACATTATTTATTGTTAATTAGTAATCACGTTCAGTTTGTAAGTTTAATATTATTTATATTAATTAATTAGTAGCATTTGCGTGTTAAAAATAGTATTTACCTTAATATTCTAAGCCGGAAAACAAAGCCTAAAAATCTGTTTAAAAAAGTATCTTCTGAGTATGGCATGAAAGTTTCAGGATAGAGAATTGGATGAGTTGGATTACCTAAAAATATAAACTATAAAAAAAATATTTTGGGTGATAAAACAAAAAATTAAATTATAAAAAATGACAAAATTTTAATAAAATCTTAAAA
>JAHBCN010001786.1:0-107001 GCA_019359885.1 Listronotus oregonensis | reverse complement strand
AATCAATAAACAAATTTTTTTGGATTTTGGGTATACCCTTGAATTCGTTTTTTTTTATTATATCCGTTAAGTATTAAGATGAAAAGATTATAAAATTTTAAAAATTAAAAGGGTTTTTGTAAAAATACAAAATTAATGTCCAATAAAATTTCTTGTAGGTTTTATAGTTTTTGAGATATTGACTATAAAAATTTTCTTTGGCCAAAATTTTTGGTGGAAAACAAGATATTGAGATACGGTTTTCGCGAGCTTGTTTAGGCATTATTTGGGTATTTTTCGGGAAAAAGAATTATACCAAGATTTAAATTTTTTGAGAAAATTAACCATTTCTGTCGGAATATCGAAAAAAGCCCTAGCGGCGACATGTGAAACTAACAAAGCTTAAAAATGTTATAACATTTATACCCCAAGAAAAGCTCTTCTGAACTACCCCCAAGCTTTTAAAATCGGTTTAGCCTTTTTTTGAAGATACAAAATTTTTTTTGGGGAAACCCTTTAAAAATACCCCCCCCCTTTATTTTTATAAATACAGCAAAAATGGTCAAATGCAAAGGTTTAAATTATCCTCGAATTTAAAAAACAGATATTTTTTTGTTAGGTTAATATAGCAAAATTCACCGAAACATCACATTTTTAGATTCAAGATTGCAGTTACGCCCCCTAGCGGTCATTTCAGAAACGTGAAAATGATTTCCAGCTATTTCTATTGACCACTTTTACTTAAAATATTTTTTCTCCAACGCTGTGCGATAAACATTTTATGAGATACAGCCGGCGTCCTTTCTTATTTGGACACCCGGTATATACAACAAATTGTTACCTCAGTATATAAGGCAACAATTTGTTGTTTAGCGTTCCGCAAGTTCGTTTCTTTTTACCTTGTCTTACCTAAAAGGGCATGCTGTCCTGTTGTAATATCACTGGATGAAATGCCGATTAAAGGGCATTTAAATCTGTGAGCAAACCCAAACATTAAAGGGATATGCATCTCTGCTATTACTAAGTCAAAATGCTCCGTTTCATTTCTTAAAATGGATTGAACTTCTGGGTGGTTTAATTCCATCATTGCAATGTCCTTAAACAATTTTTCAAATGTGCTCATAATTCTTGGAATATTGTAGGATTTCCAGGTCAGGTTTGTGATTTCGGACTTTCTAAAAATTACATTAATAATAAATTTAAAAAAAAAATATTTTGAAAAACATGGTACTTTTTTTTCTTTACTGCTGAAAATGCTTCCACAAATATAAGCATATACCTACTAGAGGAAACCTTGCCATTCGACGAACAGGTGTGCGAGGGAGAAAAAAAATAGCAGTATAATCTTTCTCTCACGCTTCATGTGTCTGGTTAATCGGCGGGGAAGAGTATGTATCCTGTCTACCAATCAGCACAAAGTGTGGGGTGTATACTCCTAGCCGTCGACCAAGTAGCACGTAAACCAAGAAAGAAATAAATTAGATTTATAGGGTTTCTCTCTCACGCACTTTGTTTGCACTGCCAAGCGGCAAGGTCTCTAGTAGGTATATGCTCGAAGAAAATAATACTTATTTACACATTCTGGACTGCCAAATTTAAAAATATTTTTAAGGTAATTTAGATACACTACATCCGAATTTATACGAAAAAAATGTATTTTTTTTTTTAAAAAATTTTAAAAAAATTAAAAAAAAAATTAAAAATTAAAAGGGGAAAAATTTAAAAAAAAAAAAAATTTTTAAATAAAAAAAGAAAAAAAAAAGGGAAAAATCCACCCCCAAAATTTTTTTTTTTTTAAAACCCGGGACCCTTTTTCCAAAAAAACTTAAAACCAAAATTTTTAAAATTTTTAAAAAAATCATAAAAAGAAAAAAACCCCCCAAAAATTTAAATTTTTTTTCCTTTTACCCCTTTTTTAAAAAATAAAATTTTTGAAATAAAAAAAAATCTAAAAAATTAAAAAAAAAAGGGAAATTTTTTTTTAAAATAAAAAAATTTTTAAAAAGCGCATTCATTAAAATTGACAGTACATCTCATATGAGGGGGCCCGGGGGGAGCAGCGGCTGACCCAAGAAAGTTCACCCCACGAGACGGGTGCCAATGACACGGGGCTGGCTGACACCAACCGCCCCTGGAAACCCCCCTAGGACTGCCCCTCCTATTTATTTTGGGAGAGGGGTGGGCAACCCAAGACCACAAGGGTCAGTAACAAACCGATGTCAAGGAGAGCCCAGTCTTTCAGGAATTTTGAATCCACCCCGGGGAATTCGAAAACCGTCGGGGGTTGAAGGATTTGGGGCCAAATGGGTCCAAAAAAGGTTACCTCGGGATTCCTGGACACACCGGCCTAGGGGTAATGAATCCCCAGACCTCCTTTTCGGGGCCGGGGAAAAAAAAATTTAAGGCCCGGGAAAACCTAAAGGTATATTTATGGAACGGCAAGAGTTTATATCAGTTGGAAAAAAGAGAAAATTTCGGTACTGGCATGGGTTTGGGGGTTTTTAATTAAGGTTTTTTTTAAACCCCCCGAACCCCAAAAAATTTTGCAAACACGGAGCAACAAGGATACACCAAAACTCTAGTGGGGCTGTACTGTAAAATACCACATGCACAAGATTGGCCGGGAAGACGCCGAGTGCCGCTTTCATGGAGGGGGGTGAATCGGCAGAAACTACTGTGCGTGCCCAGCAATGGCAATAAAAAATTTCCCTCCTCGGGAATGACACCCCTTTTTTGGGGGGGGGGGAAAAATCTTCTCCCAAAGGATCATCAGATTTATTAGGAGTCGGACCTGGGGAAGAAATATTAAAAGGGGGGGGGCCCAGTAGACCGATCGGGCGTTTTGGGAAAAGGGGGGTTTTTTTTCCACTTAAACCCACCACCTACCTCCTTTTTTAAAAAATCTTTTGGGGGGGGGAAATTTCCCAAAATTTTTCTTCTTTTTTTAAAAAACCAAAGCAGAGTTATCTTTTTATTTTTTTTTTTCTAGTCCTGTAATCATTGACCTAATTTGATAATTAAGTTTTATTTCAGTAATTTCTTTTAAATTTTAAAAAAAAATATAATCATTTTATTAATCATATTGTAATTCAGTAGTTTTTTTTAGTCTTTGCTATAAATTGTGCTATTTTTATTTAATATTATCTATTATCTATCCAGTATAGATAGAGCCCCAGTTACCCTATTTGCCTTTAGGGCCCCTTTGGGTTTCGTAGCTACTCCCCCTGAATACCTACTATATATTTTTTATTTTTGATATCCGTCCATATAAAAAGAACTTTTTTTTACTAGTGTGCAAAATTGTAGTTTTTAACTTTTTGAACTCAAATTTTAACTTAGAATAAGTAAGCATTAAAAAAAAAGTATGAAACTTAAGAATAAATAAATTTTTTTTCAGAATTTAGCTGGATTTGTTTGTGTGACGATATTACTATCATAAAAAAATATTTTTTTACATACATGTCGCATAAAAATCAATTTTTCCTAAAAATATCAAAAGGTCATTCTTATGCTTAATTTTATAAGCTTACCTTTCATAAACAAAATTTAAATCAATTTCAGTAATATTCGGGTAAGAGTTTCCCTAGGATTTGTCGTTAAAACCGTTAACTCATGTCCTCTATCAGCTAAAGCCTTCCAGATTGGCCGAAAAAACACATTATGACTAAAAGTAGGCGCTGACGCTATAAACAAAATTTTTGCACAATTAATCGTTTTGAAAAAAAAAGAATTAGAGCAAAAACATTTGCCTGGAAATAAACTTTTTTTAAATAAATATTTAATATCTCGTATTAACGGTGGCGCTAACTGGGCAGAAATCTATTTAAATCTTGAAGAAAGATCTTAAATAATTTTAATTTTCATGACAATGCAAATTTTACAATGAATTACATCTTTACAAATAAACTGTAGTTATATATTGCATCCAAAATTATTGCATTATCCTCTTAGAGAGAAAAGAAGACTTTGTGATATCATGGGAAGACGATACCTTTAAAAGTTAAAAATTGATATTTATGGCAATTTTCGTAAAACCATGTGTTAGAGGAGGCAGAAATATTTTTTGATAGAAAAGCATTAAAATGATTTTTCCGAATAAATGTGATACAATATTGGTTTTGGGATTCTAAAAGCTCTTAAATACACAATAAAAAAATCCAGGGCCGTATTTAAAAAAACAAAGTTGATGATGGCAGCTTAAAGACAAAACGTCGGTGTGTAAATCTAATAACCCTATTTTATAAAACAGAAAAAGTAGCAATAAGAATGTGAAATTTATTTTGTTATTTTATCTTTTTAAATAGAGTCATAACAAAATAAAAATGAAATCGCGAATATTCGGTTTTTTCCAAAAATCATCGAAAAATATTTAAACTTTTAAAATGGCATTTTATTCAACATCAAATTGCGCAACTTTGCCTTCATTTAATGGACCTCGTATCTCTTCAAATTTTCGAGATCCCAATGATGAGAATCGAATTTGGGACATCCTGTACACTCATTATAGCCCTATTGACAGGTTCTGTAAGGCAGACGAAACGGTCTCAAAAGAGAGTGTCATAGTGAACAACAAAAAGAACAAGTTGTCAATTTTTTTAACTGTCTTAAAACGGAGTTACTTTCTTTAAATATACCGAGACAGTAGAGATTTTTTTATTCTTAACAATTTATTTACTCACTTCGGTACAACCTGATGTTGATTCTGCTCTGTCCTGCAGTCTCCGAGTTTTGTGGGACAACATAAGCCTAATTTACCAACTTTACTACAATAGATACAACTGCAAAAATGACAATTTTTCGTTACAATCATTCCCACTTTTTCCCCCAAGGGAAACTCGATACAAACTAGCCCTCTATTTAAACCTCTTTAGAAGGTAAGTTTCCCTAAAATATTTTTTTAGCGGACATCTCCTACTCTTAATCAATCCTTGTACCAAATTTAATTTTCATAGGTTAAGTCGTTCTCGAGATTTCGTGATTAGTCAGTATATACCGGGTGATGCCAAAGATAATACTACTACGGATAAGATGAACCATTCAATGCTATATTTTTGATACCCCAAATGGACTTTGGCTAACGCGAGCCGATGTCCTTCGAGAGATTTTCGCGCTATCCTTGAACGAAAATTAAACAGTGTTGCCGGCAGGCCTTTACTATTGGCGTGATGAAACGCGACTAGAAATTACACAATTCGTTTAGCCGCCCGCTTTCGCTATTTTGTGTTCCAATAAGGTACAAGCGACAGAATTTACAATCTCGCACATGGTTTCGAAACCCCGATTAGCTAGCAGGGTTACCGACTTAATTTTATTCGCATTTACGGAAGCATTGATATCTCCGAACTGATTCAAAACGCCTCATTTAAATGAACCATCTATTCGTAGTAGTATTATCTTTGGTGATGCATAGTCGGGCGGAAATCCTATGTAATTTTTAATGGGGTCAATTATTGGCATCCCCAAATATTAAAAAAAAAATCTATTGAAGTTTATTGAAGAGCATGCAAATCTACCCCTTGGTAAAAACTTTATATTTTTTGGTTATATCGTTTCAAGGCCGTACGGGGGTGGGGGCGGTCTTAGGCAGGATAACCGGAAGGTTTGGGGAGTATTCGTATTGGAATACTCCCCAACGTAGAGGGGGTGAGAAAGTCTGGGTGCCTGGGGGTCCAGGGGTCCTCCGTTCAGATTAGCCACCCGTATGGCTCTACTTGTAAATTGCAAATTACGGTAGGCCTACGTATTATAGCGACCACATTATTTTTTACAAATAACTAATGCCTAACATAATGCAATAGGCAACATAGTAAGTTTTCAGTTAATAACTAAGTACCGTAACAACAGTTATGTTCTTCCATTTTAAACTCGTTTTTTTTTATTTTTTTTTTGCTAACGAGCGGGGGTCATTACAATCGTCAGCCAGTCTTAGGGGGCAAAGATTTTTTTTTAAAGCAGCATAAAAATAAATACTTTTTGCTCAACGGCAGTAAACCCTTCTTGGTCCCTTGCCAAAACCTTTGTCACACTTAACTTTCATAGACAAAATTATTTCTGCCTCTAAAAAAAGCAAAACTCTTTGCCAAATAATTTGTAACCAATTTTATTTTTGAAGAACACTGATAAATAAAACTACTATGTTTTTTTACCACTAAAATATATTCATAATTATTGTTACTGCAGTTTCAACTCACAGAGTCATTTTCAAACAAAATTTTTTTCCGACTAAAGTATCAATACAAAAATAAGGTGAATTTATACCTCTAAGTGGTAAATATATTCTTAGGAAGCGGCGGAGCAATTAACAGTTTATTATGGTTTGAGCGACAGTAAATAGGGGGAAAATACAAGTTCGGTTTGGTCATTAAGCAGATGTACATTATTATTTTTATTGCCTTTGTATATTTTTCTTTAAGGGATTCCAAATTTGGATCCAATTTGGAATTTTTCCCTAGAAATTATTTTTTTCTCTCCTCTCTAATCTGTGTATTACTGTGCTTGTTTTTATCCGTCAACAATTCACAATCTTTTTCTTTAAGGAAAAATAAATTTGCTCCTTTTCACCTGTCTTGAGGAATTTGGCCCCACCCTTCTTCTCTTTAAAAATCCAACTCTTTTTTTTAGCGGGTTTATTTTTGCATTGGATACCATTGACAGAAGAGCTGCCCATCTTAATAATGATCATACGCTTACAGGAAAGCTTTTTTCTCTTTTCGACCAACGGGCTGTAGGGAATCTGTCGATTTTTTTTAAGTATTTTAATGGCTTCTGCTTTAAGGATTTGGCCAGTATAATTCCTCCTATAGCAGCTTCCAACAGGGCAAAACGTAGTGTTACTCTTATGCATCCCTTTTCAGTCAAACCTGAGAGCCCTGTACTTTCCTCTTTGTTCGTTTCTCATCTCTGGCCGCAAAACTTGTTCCTTATTCTCTAAATCTCCAAATATCCCGTGTGAATAAACTCCTACTTAAAACTCCTAAAAAAAAACTAAATATTAGTACTTAAGCCATCAGCCTTCGACTGTCCCAGGGTAAAAAGCAATACTTCTGAACGTCTGTGTATTATTTACTGTAAAAATATTTATTCATTGCTCATTAGCTGGCCAGGAGCATTGATTGATAAGCAATAATTGTTATTAAATAATGGTGTTAATGTACTTTAATAGATTTAAATTAATAGTTGTAACTCATTATGGTAAATACGGCATATTAATATATTATTGTTTACAAGCTCTTCTTTGTTATTATTTAGGTAAATAAATGACAGTGTTGTTTTATATCTTTAAATTGATTGTTAACAGCAGAAATTGATAGTCAATTTTTATGAAAGAGCTTGTTTATTTCCATTGACGTTAATAAACCTTTTAAAAAACCTATATAACAATTTATTATCTGCCATTGTAATTGTGCATTAGTGGGCCTCCACTTTTTTGGGATGTAAAATCAACATGATTATTTTTTTTAAGTAGTCAAATATATTTGGTTTTAAAGTTCATCAAAAATAGAATATTAAAAATGAAATAAAAATGTCAATTTTCCGATTAAAAATCCAAACTTAATATTTTTGAAAAAAGAAATGTTTTTACACGTAGAATATAAAACAAATCACTGGAAATTGCTGAACTTAAATGGATGCATTTTATTGACGAAAAATTAGCAAATAACACATTTTTTTCATGTCAAAATAAAAATTAACACCAAAAGTTTATTTTTTTTAAAGATTTGTAAGTCCCTCATAAAATAAAACAAAATGGAAAAAAGCTGCAAATATCTTTATTTTTCATTTTTTTATGGCTATAAATAGATGAAGCAGCACTAATGCACAATTACCAGCTTTTTTAACTTTTCTTTTTTTCCACTGGGTTTTTTTATAAATAATTTTTGGTTCGTCAGACCATCGTTTCGGTGTTGTTTTGACTATGCATGTCCAGCAACTTCTGACCAGAGCTGAGCTACTCAGTGCAAAATTTACTTAAAATAAAATAAAATTAACTTTCGGCAATTTAAGTATTGTACTTTGGTATTTATAAATGGGCATTACTTTAAGTAAAATACTTAGTAGTTTTTTAAAAAATACTTGTACTTGTACTATTCTGTATGTATCCCAAATCAGACCCTCTTTAGAATATTGTTCTAACGTCTGGGGAATGGCTTTCTCCTTTTGCCCACCGTCGAGCTGTAGGGGATCTGTCGCTCTTCTATAGGTATTTTCACGGCTTCTGCTTAGAAGAGTTGGCCAGTATAATTTCTTCTCTAGCCGCTCTCAACAGAGCAACATTTAGTGCAACTTTAATGCATACTTTTACAGTTCAACTAGAGAGGCTCCGAACATCCCACTTTCTTCGTTCCTTCATCCCTAGAGTGTCCAGACTATGGAACCTGCTACCCGCAGAAGTTTTTCCTTCTTCTCCCAGTCTCAAAACCTTTCCCTCTCACCACACTCCTACACCCACGATACGTTAGTGCTTGGGCCTTAGCCTTCGTGGACTGTCCAAAGATAAAAAAAAACTAAAAATTCCAAAATTATAACAAGTACAATGTATTACTTTAAAAAAAACACTTGAAAATTTCAATCTACTTTAAGTATTTTCTAAAAAGACTTAAGTGTTAAATCCACTTAGGTACGAAAATTACTTTAAGTACCTTGGGCAGTTTTAGTTCTTTTTGTCGGAAAATACCATTACCATTTTGGCGTTTTTCCCCGATAGAGGGATTAATTTGATTTTCTGAAATAAGATTTGTTCCAACCCCGCAAAAATCCAATTATTGTGCGTCGCCCAGTCAAATAAAACACCGTGGTTTATTTGACTGGGCTTGTGCGTGACCGTACAAAAAACTTTTTTGCAGGGTTGGAAATGGGTTGTAACAAACCCATAATAAATGCGCCTAGACGTCACGCATTACAGGACAAAACCTTTAAAAAATTGGTATTATTTAAAAGTAACACGAGTTTGTATTTTGAGTAGGTTCTTAAGGCATCATGAAATTTTTTGTAATTGTCCCTGAAGGACCCCTAAATATGAATGTCCTACCAATCCTCAAATTAAAAAAAATTAAAAGGAGGTAGGGGGCCGCTACCCTTCAGCCAGACCTTGACTTTTATGTTTGGGGGTTTTCAATGAGAATAACACAAATTTTTAAATTAGCAAGAACCTAAAACCAAGAACCTACTCAAAATTGTTCATTATTTTGGGACAGTCCACGAAGACTGAAGTCCTTAGTACCAACGTACTGTGGGTGTCTTACTGTAGACAGAGAAAGTTTATTCACACGAGATTTAAATATTTGGAGATTTGAAGAAGAAGGAAAATCATCTGCGGTTAGCAGGTTCCATAGTCTGGCCACTCTAGCGATAAAGGAAGGCACAAAGTGGAAAGCACAGGGCCTCTCAAGTTGAACTACAGCCCGTCAGTGGACAAGAGAATGAAACCTTCCTGTGAGTGTGAAATTATTAATAAGACAAACAGCCTTTCTTTGAGTGGAATCAAGTATGGTTGGTTTGGAAGTGTCGGGTACCCATGAGGTATGACCCCGAACATGTGGCGAACCATCATGCCGAGGACTAAACGCATTTGTCCGGTGATCCCAGCTAGGTGAGCTTGTTAAAGCCCAGTTACCGGGTGTATACGGTCTTCAGAATAGTCAATGGAATTGTGACAGAGCACCCGATGCGGTGAGCTGGGTGATGCGCCCACCACGTATCGGTAGACATACGGAGTATGCCTCCGAAAGGAGTGCCTTACGGGTAGTGATGACGGAAACCGGGAAACCTCATTACCGCCACGTACTGGCCTGGTAAGGTCCGGCACTACTACGTAGAATTACTCATCGTTGCTCAGAAACTCTACAGAGTAATCTTCCCTTTCCATTGTGACCGCTAATTCCACGATTTCCTTAAAATGAAATGGAAATGTGTACAAGCCTTTCACTCTCTTGGTCCTCAGTTTGTTTGGCAATGACGACGTGACGATGTCTTGGATCTTTAAGGTCCTCCAAACTCCTTAGCCTCTTTCTACTGCAGATTTACGCAGTGGGGAGGGAGGTAGTGGATGTAATTCCACTCCTCGAGTTCTGGTTTTAGCTGATTCAGCTTACTAATACCTCATTTACCTAATTATTTGTACTGCCAAATTCTTATTTAAAGTAAAAAACCTAATACTTCTAGTATCTTTTAAATGTACTAGTATTTATTACTTTAAATAGATTTAGAAAAGTAAATAATTAATATTTATTACTTTCTGACTACTTATCACAGCTCTGCCTTTGACCTCCATGTTTCACTTTTTTTCCGGTTTTTTGTTTGTATTTTTTAACTTTAATTTAAAGCGCTCTTTTTTGTTTCCCTGATTTATACCTTACCAAATTTTTCAAAAATTTTCGGGCATTATTTAATTTTGTTTCGCCGTCTGTAAGAATACTTTTCAAGGCCACATATTAAGGAAATCCTCAGAGAAAAAACTGCGCAGTCCTGGCCTTAGGGATTTCAAAAAAGTGTGTGTCTAAGGACGCCTTTGTTCTTTGGACTGTTTAGGTTTTAGCATTAGATTGGTGTGGGATTTAAATGCTTTTTCAATATTATAGTTGATTAATATTGTGCTATTTTTTAGTTTTGGATGACGATTTTTCCGAAACAATGTAACATTTTTAAAGATTTTTTCCTGGTAATATACAGTCTTCTATTTAAAAAAATATATCTTTTGTAGCACCTTGTATATCTTAAGAGATAATAAAAATCTGATTACAATATTGAAAACTACATAATTTACCTAACAAACTCCCATTTTTATTAATTTTGTTTAATAAAAAATAAAAAGTAAAGGAGGGTGTAGTTAAGTTTTAAGGAGGTTTTCTGGTTTGGAACTTTAATTTTTAGCTCAATTTCAACATTTTTTTTTAAGGTAAAATCAAATATTAAGTAAAACAATGCTTAAATTCTTTTATTTTTTCATCTTTAATCCACATTAAAAAAAAATTCGCCCGAAAATGTCAAATCTTAAATCGTCGTTAAAGAAAATGGCGCCGAAGAAGGTCATGCTCGCCGTGCTCCGATAGGCGGACGCACCTGATTTAGGTGCGTCCGCCTGAAATATCAAAATATTTGAGTATAGCTATGGTTGAAACCTCGGAAAAGTAAAATCGCCAATTTTTCACAAAATGGCGGTCATTTGAAAAAAAAAGTTTAAAAATCGACCTTTTTTGTATTTAAACGTACAGGGTCTTTAATTATATTTACGTGGCTGGAGCGTTTATTTTTGAAGACAGAAAAAAATGTTTTAAATAAAAATTGTAGGTTTTTTCCATATTATCTTTTGAAATTATTAGTAAAAAAATTTCGCAATAAAAAAATGGAAAAATATAGGCAACTTCAACTTTTTTAAATGAAACACCCTGTATATTATGCGCTACAATAAAAGATCTTTTTTTTTCTGATTTTAAATATATATACATTGATGATATTTGCATAAACCATATTTAAGATATTTAAGCTTAAAATATAAATAAATTGAAAAAAAATCATATTAGTATCAAGAAACCTATGAAAACAATAAAATTGTTTTAAAAAATTTGACGTATTCATATTGTAAAAAGTTGAAAAATTTATCATTTTAACTATTAAAAGAACTTTGTATTGATTTTTTGTCGATGGGCTATTCAGAAGAACAAAAACTTGCTATTATGCGTCTTTTTAATGGTAACAATAATAATGTGACGACAGTGCAAAGGAAATATTACTTATTATATCCTTAACAATGGGTACCATCTATAGATACTATTAAATACATAGTAAGAAACTTTATTAACGAAAAAGCTTTAAGATAAAAAAAAGTACTGCAGCACGAAATGAAAACAAAGTTTAGGATATCCTCGTTTTTTCGGGATAATTATTATACTTTTTCTATTGGACTAGCACTAACTACTTTTAATAATTTTAGAAAATTCTGAAATATCAATCTGGAATGCGGCTTCTGAACTTAATAAAACAGATTATAAAATTTATTTAACCTTGAAATTTTACAAAATTTATCCTTATAAATTTATGTCCGCTCAGAATCTTTCTGAATAAAACATGCAGAACCGACCTTTGGAAATAGCTAGGTTTATGCAGCAGGATCCAAAGTTATTAAATAAAATTCTATTCACCGACAAGTTTTCCTTCACTTTAGCAGGAATGTTTAATCACAAAAATACTACAAAGTGGCCGCAACTCCAATTTTGCCCAAATTTGGAAACGGGGGGGCGCTGATCACGAATAGGAAAGGGAAACTTCGTTTTCGAGAAATCCATTATCAAATTATAAATTAACCTTCCATTTTTACACTTTTTTTCCCTTTTGTAAAATTTGATTTTCCAAATTGGAACACAAACAAAACACCTTTTTAAAAACTTTTTTTATATTTATTTTTATACCTATTTTTCATTTAATTGAAAAATTCACTTTCAAAACGCTGCAACCAGTTATACAATATATACAAAATGGCCCCCGTTTGAAAGTGATAATGGCAATTTAACGAAGAAAAAGGTTTAAAAAAAAAAAAAAAAAATTTTTTAAAAGGTTTTTAAAAAAATATGGTGTCCCCCTTTTAGTAAAAAAATCAAGAATTGTGTAAAAAAAAAAGGGGGGGAATATAGTGTAAAGGGGGAGTTTGTTTTTCAAGTTTGATGATGGATATCTCGAAAACGAAACGTTTCCCCCAAAATTTTTTTTTTCAGATTCGTGATCAGCGCCCCAAAAACTCCCGTATGCCAAATTTGGTCAAAATCGGAGCCCCTTTTAAAAAACATTATTATTGGTCCAGAAAAAAAACCCACCAAATTCAGCAACATAACAATTTTATTGTTTTCATGGCTTTCTTGATACTAATATGAAACTTTTTTTTAATTTATTAAAATTTATTTAACCTAAAATTTTTATCAAAAAGTTCACCAAAAAACATAACAATTTTATTATATTATGGCTATATTTTATATAATATAATATATATATATAATTTATTATATTTTATTTAATAAAATATATAAAAATGGTTTATAAAAATATATTGTATATATATTTAAAATCATAAAAAAAAAAGATCTTTTATTGTAGCGCATAATATACAGGGTGTTTCATTTAAAAAAGTTGTAATTGCCTATATTTTTCCATTTTTTTATTGCGATATTTTGTTACTGACAATTTCAAAAGATAATATGAAAAAAAAACCTACAATTTTTATATAAAACATTTCTTTCTGTCTTCAAAAATAAAGGTCTCAGAAGCCACGTAAATATAATCAAAGACCCTGTAGGTAAAATCCAACATTTTAAAGCAACTTTTACTTTTGAGGTTGCAACCATAGTCAGTTTAATTCTCCACAAAATGGCAAAGCGGCATCAAAATTGGTCCAGTAATTTTCCAGCAATCCATGCGCCCAGCAAAAAAATGTGAGCTTTGGGAAATCGCGTTAACAAAAGCAAGTTTAATACATTTATTTATAACTAATCATTATTACAAAAATTAACTTACAAACTTTAAAATTTATACTTAATTATTCTTCTTATTTTTATTAACATTTTTACTATTTTTCTTAAAAACACACCCTAAAAGTTTAATAAACAGTCGAATAATTTTACGAATAATTACAGTTACTAAAAATATTACACTAAAAACCACTCCTATAACATCCAACATGTAAATTTTCCAGAACGGCATATCTAACATTGGATTTCTAAAATGCCTTGCACCCTTATGTCGTATTACGTATTCCGTCCACCAGACTGCTTTATTAACATTTGGTATGTCTACATCTCTAAATATTTCTCCATATTCCTGAGCTTTCTCAGAGTACCTAAAAAATAAAACCTTTACAATTTTTGAGAAATTACGAGGGTTGTTTGATAAGTCAGTGACTTTTTAAAAGAAAATAATTTTTTTCGGCGTTTTATTTTTCAATATATTTTTCCTTTAGCTTGTGTTTTTTTCCAATTTTTTACTCCTTCCAAATAATAGGTTTTCCCAAGACCCTTAAAATGATGACATGTTTATTCTACCTAAATCTTTTACCACCCAGCCATTTCTTCAGGTTTCGAAATAGGAAATAGTCGCCGAGGACTAAATCTGGAGAATATGCTGGATGGAACCTTTTTTGTGCAACGGAACTTAGTAAACCACTTCTTAACCATAAAATTAAAAAGAAAATCTAGCATCCCAATCGCCAGTTAATGACGTCATTTAATAAAACAAAACTGTTGTAGATATCAACATAATATGTTGTCGTCCTATTTCCCTTGTCATGTAGTCATATAAAGTTATTTAAAACAAATCGCGATAGAGAGGATATGTAAGTTTAATTATTAGTAAAATAAATATTGGTATAAATACCAAACTACAATATTCTAAAATGAACTTAATATAAACTAAATCTATATTTAAAAATAAAAAACTTCATCAAGTCCTAGGTTTTCCTGGATTGTACCTAGTACCGATGCTGCATTACCCCGTTGCACAGCTAAACCAATTCTTTGGATAATGAAACTTCGAGATTTTTTGCACGGAATTTTTTTTGCAAATTTCATTTATAAATCCTTAGCCTCATCACCCAAAGGAACAAAAGTTTTCACAGCAAAAGGAATGAAGATAAAGCGGTCTTCAAGCTCTTTATATTTTAAGTGTTTTTTATTCTTGGCAAGACGAGCAGCCGCACCTACTAAATCAAAAATTTTTATCCAGATAGGATTTTACAAGTTTATGGCTGCAAGTAGCGTCCCAAAGTAATTGTCTTCCATATTTCCAGGGAATTAAGGTCATTCCATCTACACGTTTTTCTTCGCTTCTGCAAACACCAAGAGGCTCTAACACAAAAGGATTTTCAGCTGAAATCAGAGCTCTTTTGATAATGTCATTTATCTGACTGTGTCTAGAAGAACGCCCTGCGCTTTTTTTGCAGCTTAACCCATGTAGGCCATAAATATCAGCATTTTCGCCGCAAACGCAGGTGTGCTGTCCACACACAGGCAGACCAAGTCTGAGAGCGATGGAAATATGAAATGTTTTGTTATCTAACAAATTTCCCAAGGACGAAGATGAAAGTGCGTTAATCCAAACATTACTTTTAGGGGCCTGAAAAGCAAGTAGACGTGCCTTATCTTCACTTGCTTGGCATATGCTTGTAATATATTTGTGACGAGCTTGGCAAATCGAAAAGTCAAAATTTTTCTGTTTTTTTTGTATAGGCAGGGTGGATGTATTCCTTATTCCGAGACCTCCAAAATTTACATATATATTAATTTAAACAATATTATGCGTAAAAAATGTGCAAGATTTCCAATGGAGTTTAATAATAATAGAAATAAACTTACCTCGGATTTTTCATAATCTCCAACACAGCTTCTCGAATAGATTCCTTAGTGATGTTATGTTTATTTACTGAAATTCCATATCCAAGATGAACCATTCTTTTAACGTTCATATGTTGGTCACCAAAAAATGAGATTCCTATCATTGGTTTGTTAAAGTAGATCGCTTCTTGCATGGATTGTATCCCTCCTTGTGTAATAAATACTTTCACATTGGGATGTCCTAAATATAGACATATTGTGGTGTAAATAGAAATAATTATGTAAAATTGGCAAGGAAAGTAAGAGGTAATATTTTTTTAATTAGGATGTATTAATGAAACAGTTACAAAACTCTAATTGACTTAATTAAAAAAATAATAAATTGACCTTATTTGTATTGATAAAATAAAAAATATTAAAGCATAAGTACAGTGGCCTAGAGCTGCTTTTGCGTTGCTCTAAACTAATGATTCTCAAAATGGTCTCTATCGACCTACAGAGGTTGACTACGACCAGCAATAAGTTCATGTCAGCTGTCACTGGTAGCATAGTGACGGCATAACTTCTTGAGACATTTCAAAAGGGAGTAACGCTTAGGCAGGGGAAGGAGAGAAAAGGCGTAATCCAACCATCCGGAGAGCATCAGAACCTACCCTTGGAGTGACCAAAACCACAGCACGAGGGCAAACTAGGGAACTGATTTAAAACAAACACGAGGCATATTGGTCCAGCTGTAAAATAAAACATAGAAAAAGCTTTATAAAGGGCCCTCCCAAAAAAACAAAGGAAGAACAACTCAGACAAAGAAGGTAAATACTTCGCCTAACATTAGGGCTGCTACAGGGCACGATAAACTAAAAGGACACCTACACAGGGGCTCATACAATGGGAACCCAAGTTGCAAAATGTGCAATGAGGGGAAAGAAACAGCCTACCACATCCTGTGCGACTGTAAAGCGTTAAACCACAAAAGACCGGCATTATTTGGGCAACCGAAAATGAGCCCACAGGAATATTCCAACCAACAAGTCCCAGGGTTATACAGACTTTTAGAAGGAACAAGACTAGTGGGAGAATTGGTATGAAAAATGGAAGATTAGGCACAAAAATGCCCAAGAGGCTGCGCTGCCTCTGATAGTAAATCTACACGGCTCCCTGGGAAACAACTCATCCGGAGTATGCCCAGTCCTAAAATCTTGAGGATTCGCTCTATAAGGGCTTTAAATTGAAAAAGAAAAACTTTTTTTACTACGCCAAGCTTTCTGGTATGTTTACTCCCTAGGCTACAAAAGAAGTACTTAATCTTAGTGAAAATTAAGTAAAACCATTTTTTAAATTTATCTTGTCTACAAAGTAAGTTAAACATTAATAAAATTGACTTTCTGTATAGAACCTTTGGATTAGTATAGTACACTATACAAAGGAATATTTCGTTGGCTTTTGGGTTAAAACGACAACTTTAGTTTAAACACGAGTATCTACTTTGTTAACCCGACCGACATATTTTATGTTGTAAAAGCGGCACTGTGTTGTCTTTGGTCGATAGAATGATTTTTTTTCTAAAATACGGCATCTATATGCTTAGAAGTCATTGCTTTTGTTAGATATCCATTATCCATTCTATTAACTAAAAACAAAGAATTCTAGACTTTTGATTACTATTACATACCAAGAATATCCTGTTGAGGAAACCATTTTCCCACTTTGACATTGTTGGGTAAATTTTGAAACTGTTCGTCAATTTTCCAAAGGAATTTATACGGTAGGCTGGCAAATGCTTTTATAAGTTCAGCTTTCGTACTGTCGTTAAGGATCTTTCCTTTAATATTGCTTCCTAAGCTAAAATATACTGCGCCTCCTTGGCACTATCCAGAAACTTTTTAGTATCCTAAAATTTTGTTAATTCTGGTTAAATTCTAAAAACATTAAGCCTAGCAAGTATAAGGTGACAATGTGCGGTCCTTTATTTTATTTTGTTGTAATTTTTTTTCTTTATTGTTTAGTATAAAAATTAAACATTGTCATGTCTAAATATCATTTTTTTTAATTTAAAAATAAAATAATGTAATCAAAGCTAGCCTTTTTTATTTTTTTTTAAAAGTTCTTTTACAGAATTTTACCTAGTAACCAGTTTACATACGAGAAAATTCTACTAAAAATTTTAGCAAATATTGTCTTCAAAATGTTGATAAAAGGCCATAGGATTTTCGATAATAATACAATAATTTGTGTTGGATACTTAAAATAAATTTCAGTGAAACCATTTCTATTATTTGTGTGATACTTATTGTTCATTTAATTTAATAAGCTTCAGTAATCCATGATTAATAGCTTGGACCATATTGGGGTCTAGTGTTCTGGGATTTCGAAAGAATAGATAATATCTTACATTGTGCCCTTTGTTGTTTTGTCCTGGTTAATGCCAGTCGAGGTTGATTAGATTTTTCGTATTTTGTAAAACAATATTTAAAAAAATAGAATAGTTACAACATAATCTATTTTATTTGTTCATTCTATAAAATAGTTATTATTTTACTGTTTTTAATAGATTTGATGTAAAATATACTGTAAGATACCATTCGTACGATCAAAATCACAGCAGACTTCATTTTAGTATGTGAAAAACATGCAGGGTTTATTTAAAAAAAAAACTTATTTCCGGTTAAACGGGACGTCCTAATTACTTACCTAATAATTCCTGAAAGAGGGCAACTATTCGCTATAGAAACCCTACCAATTTTAGAATAAAAAAATTAAAAAAAAAAAACAAAGTAATTCTCTTACATGTTCTCTACCCAACCGCTGTGTTCACACATCGTCGTTGTGGTTGGGCCCAGTAGGATCTTTTGGCACATGCGCTAGAGTTGCTGGTTATCGGCAACTCTTTTGGCTAGCGTATGGAACGGGATCCGAAGCTAAGATGAACACAAGGCTTAACTCAAGGTTTAGCATACCGTGCTGATGAGTGAATGACATCCTGTGCCTTAAACAGGTGTCTCCAACGGTGGGTCTGAGATACAGGGCGACCTCTCAGAGTATCTAGCCTTACTGCGGTAATGCGGGGCTCTGCCGTGGTGGACTATTACTTCCCTAGCTCCAAACATAGGAAAAAAGTGACAAAGGTGCGCTGACCGAAACGGATAAATCCGTTTCGAGAGGTGCCACTAAGGTTCAAAGTAAGGCGCTCGACCGAACGGGTAAATCCGTTTCGTAAGGTGCCCCTGAAGTCATTGGCGCCTGGTTCACGGGAAAGGACTAATTCATCCCGAACAAACAGGTGCTTAGGAAGGGTTCCCTGAATCCAAACAGAAGGCGGACAGAACCGCCTTTATAGGAAAAAGGGTTCCCTGGCGTTAAACAGAAAGCGGATAGGACCGTTTTCATATAGGATAAGAACGGAGATGCAGCCTCAGAAAGAACATCTGGTTCCTGTAACAAGGACCTGGTAGCTACCTACGTCACTAGACCGGGAGAGGAGGGCATGATGGATCTAATCGTCTGCTCGTCATACTCTCCAGGAGACAGGGACACCAGAACACATTATGCTCGTGTCCGGTAGCGACACGAGTAAGAGGAGATGTAAGAACTCTCTCCCAATCTGGTATCGGATTCATTAGAAGTCCAATCCTATTGGGAGAAATATGAAAAGGTGTGAGCCACAATAGACCGAGCCGTCGCAGTGGAGGGCGTAAAAAGTCCACTCACTTTAAACCTACCTACCTTACACCTACCTACATGTTCTCTAGGTCAGCCGGTAGCCTATTGACATTGTCTTCTCTGGCACAAAGAAATATATTAGTAGCGTCATTGAATACATAAAACTGCCAAAATTTGGAAGTCCTCAAGAACAGCTCCGTTTTTTTGTTGATATTTTGGTTTCTCATATTATTTAAAATTAGAAACCCTTTGAAGGGGGCAAACAAATTTTTATATTGTTTAAACAATACTTGACTTTTCAAATATTAATTTTTGTTATTTTTACACAAAATCTTTTTTATAGATAATTAAATTTCCTACAAAAATAGTATTATAATAATTTTTCGTATTCTTCATAGTTTTGAAGAAACTTCGATTTTTGAAAGCAGAAATTTTACTTCATTTCCGGGATGTAATAAATGCTTATAAGTTTTTTTTTAAATAATTGTGACATAAAACAAATATACATAACAAAATTAAAAATTTATATAATTCTTTAGAATTTAAACAACTTTAAGAAACATACTATATATTAGATATTTAAGAAAATATAATAAAATTATAAAAATAATAATTTATGAAGAGTTATTTAACATAATTTTTGAAAACTTTTTATCAAATGTTAAAAATTTTCTGCTTTACTTACATATACAAAAATAATGAAATTTAATTTTGAGTTATATTTTGTGTACCAGAGATTTCATCTTCTTCAAGTGGTG
Source organism: Listronotus oregonensis (assembly GCA_019359885.1). Taxonomy (NCBI): domain Eukaryota; kingdom Metazoa; phylum Arthropoda; class Insecta; order Coleoptera; family Curculionidae; genus Listronotus; species Listronotus oregonensis. The sequence goes on along the minus strand of JAHBCN010001786.1, from coordinate 87,296 downwards.
GGTGGTTATAGGCCACTTTTTTTGCAGTCACATGCTGAACAGCACCCTGATTTAAAGGAACAAAATATAATTTTTCCGGTGCTGCTGGTTGCTTCATTTTACTGGTTTTAAATAACTGTCTCCCATTCTTCAAAAGGGATTGGAAAATTAATTTTCCTTTGCTGAACTTGTAAGTAGACTCTTTTGATATGTTGTTTTGCTGCATTCTCTGTCGAAGGTAGTAAATAAAGTTGTACACTTTTATCTTTTAAAGCTAATGCTATGAAACGTTTGTATCGGAGTATATTCAGGGTTTCGGCAGTTTTGGTACCATACATTATGAGTACACAACTTATACCTTCACTGAAAAGTACTTCATCACTTTGATTTTTAACTATAGAAGTTTCAGCTGCTGCACGTAATTTATAATCATTATTAAATATTTTAATAAAATTATTTTTACCTTTATTATAAATTCCAAATATCCAACGAATGCATGAATAAATAAAAAATGCCTTTTCTTAATAATTTTGTATTTACTTAATATAGTTTTTGTTAAATAAACTTGTTTTAAAGCATTATTTTTGAGTGGTTAAAAAACATTTCTTTATCATTAAGTGCTAAGAGTCTACTTACAAGTCCAGCAATGAAGACTTATTTCTGTAGTTCCTTCCGAAAAATGGGGTTTGCAAAAAGACGATTATTTAAAACCAGTAAAAATGACGCAACCAGCAGCACCTGAAAACGTCTTAAAAATCATTTTTTGCTCCTGCAAAACAGGATGCGGTAAAAAAAGTGGCCTTCATTGCTCACCGGCTTGCATTGTTTGCAGTACTGCGATAATCACCCACAAATTGAAGAAGGTAAAATCTCCGATACGCAAAATATAAATATTTTTTTTTATTTTTTGAATATTTCAGTAAAGCAGAAATTTTTTAACATTTATCAAAATATTTTAAAATTTTTGATAAATTACTCTTCATTTTAAATTTTATCATAATTTTTTAAAATATATTATAAAATATGTTTCTTGGAGATGTTTAAATCCTAAAGAAATATATAAAAAACTATAAAATATATACATTTTTAATTTTATTAATATTTTTTCATTTTATATCACCATTATATAAAAATATATTATATACATTTTAATTTTTAGTTTTATAGTCAAATACTAAAATATTTAAATTTCTCGAATTTCTAGGAAATTGAAGTTCACGATATCTTCAAAACTATGAAAAATACGAGAAAATATTATAAAGCTATTTTTGTAGAAAATTTAATTATATATGAAAAAGATTGTGTGAAAAAATAACAAAAATTAATTTTTAAAGTTACAGCAATTAAAAAAAAAATGTTTTATTTAAATATCATATATATTGTTTAAACAATATAAATATTTTTTTATAAAAAAAAATAATAAATAAATAAATATCGGGCCTGTTCTTAAGGACTTCCAACTAAAATGCTTCATTGACGCTACTATATGTCGAAACACGAACGATTTGCCCATAAAAGGGTCAACATTCCTCCCGCGTTAGAAAACCACATGCTGAAAATTGAGTCGTCTGATATTTTTGAGGATGCCCCCAGGAAAAAAATTGACTTTTAAAAGCAAATCTTGTATTTTTATTATTTTTTTTGGAATTTGATTAAATATTATCGTTAATTTTTAAATATCGTAAAATTATCCATGGTTTTCTAAAAACCATAGCCAAACAGGAGATATTGTACTACTGTAGTCCAAAACTAAGGTAAATTTTTCATTTAAACTTCCCATGCATGCCAATTCGGGCAAATTGTGAACAAAAAAAAGTTGATTTGGCGATTTTTACAATGTCTGATTTTGTTGAGCAACGAAATGCAATTAAATTTTACTTACGAAATAAAATTTCTTGTACCAAAACGTTCAGAATGCTACATAGGGCATTCGGCGATGATATAAGGTTTGTTCCAGCACGTCGAAAAACCGTCACCGAACGATCACGCGCAGTGATTAAAGTGCGTTCCAACAGAGACGTTATGGTTATCGGACGATCCTGTTTGTGTACCGACAAAACTTGGGATCGTTTATGTTACGGTTTCAGAACGGTAATTCCGATACATGGCCTAAATTGAGAACTGTTTGGGTTGACTTGCGCATTGAACATCTTGGCACTGGATTTTGGATTTTTAACAGCTGTTTCATGTTTATTGTTACATATTTCATCTTCATATGTTTACTGTTAAGGTAGGATTATGCAAAAGAGTTAATTTAAGTTAACAAAAATTAAGTTATTATAAATTAAGACATTTGTGTGGAAACATGTCAATCAGTTTAAAAATAACAAAAAAAATTGGCATACGTAGGGCAAATCACTGTTAAGCATTTCATTATTGGCACAACCCAGAACTGTCCAATTTGTTACATGTCTAAATAAATATTTGTCTAAAAATACATATAATTTTAAGAAAAGACGGTTTTGTAAGCTATTTAATGATTTATTCGCCTTGGAAGTTTAATTTTAAAGAAACTTATCATTTTAATAGGTTAAAAAGTGTATACGCACTTGGCGAAACCAAAGATATAGTTGGTTAAAAAGTTTATAAACAACATGCTAGAAGAAATAAATTAATATATTGTTAAAAATTGGAATACGAAAGAAAACAACCATTATTTTATGAAAATTTTCGAAACAATCTGGATGCAGATGAACCATACATTTTCACAGGTAAAGTGTTACTTTAAGAACCTACATTTTTTTTTGCACTGTTCAAATTCTAACAATAATATGCCCAATATTATCAAATCATATTGTTTGGTAAGGCGACCATAGGAAGAGGAGAAGATGATGGAATATCCAAAGGATTAGATAATTTCTTCTTTCCACTAAATTTAGTAGGGTACGCACTAGTTGGACTAAATTCATCTGAGAAATATGACAGTCATTAGCAATTCTATATATCTTTCCAACTGTTAACACCATGTCAACCATATTTGTAAATAACGGCCACCACCATTTTTGCCTGAATCGAACGGTAATTTCCATCTGCGAAGGTCCACGCCCCATGTATTTGTTATATTCGTATACATTAGGCTGAGGTGAAAATATCTTTTCGCTCTTTCGATTTTCGTTTGCTTGAGTTAGCGGAAAACTTGACATGTATTTGACATTACAGTTCAACAGAATTTCGTTCCAACGCACAACTAAAACTTCAAATTGGCAAAAGCACAACTAAAAACGTCTTTGCAAAGTTTTGCTATTTTAATAGACATTTCGCTGTACGATCTTCTAACTGTTCCTGTTGCGTAAAACCCTTTATCCTTTAGTGCAGCAAAAGAGAATAAGACGTGAAGAAATTATCGAAAATATTCTATGATGACCCGGATTTTCTACCACTGAGAGAAGATCCATAACACTTGTTCCTAGCATAGTATGATCTGCGTTTTCTTTTCCACTAGGAAAATTTGAAAAATAACCAGTGTCAGAACATAAACACCAAAGCTGAATCCAAATCAATTGGCTTCCAAAAACATTTTGCAAGTTGGCCAAAATATGGACCATTTCTTCATCAATAGAAAGATTTTCAGCAAATATACCACGGCACTTTTTGTTTATAATTTCAATGGTGTTAGCTTTGAAACTTGTCATTTTGTTTAGTTTGAGTTATCAGCTGATAATATACTTTATTGATTAAATCTATTTCGACTCATAGTTTGACAACACGGACTTCTTTACCATCTTTCGACCAGTACATATCAGCTTCGGCAAAGTATGATACCCAGACAAATGAGAATAATAAACTTTGAAATCGCATTCATTAATTTCAAAATCAAGTTTTTTGGCGTAAGTACAGGTGAACTCAAAATATATCAACATTTTTATCAAAAATAAAGAAAATATTTCATAAGGTGATTTATTACCGCGGCTTTGATATTCTCCAAAATCGTCGAACTGTGGGAGCGGTGGTACGAATATTTCAGATTTCCATTTAACAACAGATTTAAGTGCCCTTCCTTCTGACAATCGGTCCTAGCACGTTAGCTAATTGACTAAAGGTCATCTTCGAATCACTGTCAATACTTTCTTGTGTATGTTAGAATTGCCTCGATATCCCTTCCCTGTTCTTCCTATAATTGGTTCTACCAAGTCCCCAATGTTTCCAGGTTCTCTAAAATATTTCCACATTTTTCCCGTCGAATTCATCTGTCTAGTAAATGACATCAACAGAATCAGCTATTTGACAATCTGAACTTCTTCTAATAAAGCAAAAGCTCTTTGTGGTCAATGGTCTTTTATTTCGTTGAAAACCCACTAAAACAGTTTAAATAATAAAAATAATATCGTCAAACTATAGAAAATAAATAAACATACCTCATTTTTAGAAAGTAATATGAATAAAAGAACCAACTAAAATCTTTCAAGCAATGCACTAGATAACATTGCAAACTTTATCACAGCGAACAACTGTAAACGTAAATAACACGGAAGTGGTCGATATTGAGACTGTCTCAACTCGTAAAAAATGTCTACCTGTTACTGGCCAAGGTATACGCATCCGCTAAACAGACGATTTCAAAACATTTTCAAAATGAACGATCAAGATCGAGTACTATATCATATATTTTATTTGTATTTAATAAAAATATTAAAATGTGTATATTCAGTAACGGAAAAAATGGGAATGTTAGCAAAAGTAAAAACCAATGGCTTATTCATAACTTTTTTATATAAAAACAATAATTTCAACAATAAAAATATTTTTTAGATATTCTGTAGTATTGGGAGATATAATAAAAACACGAAGAGGAAAATATTACTTGCTTTAAAAAATCTATAAAGGTTCGGACGCACCTTTGGCCATTAATGGGTATAGGGTTTTCGTGATTTCTATTTTATTGGTGAACTCTGGCAGCTGTCCGTAATTTTTAACTTCCTAAATAAATTTGTCTAAAATATATATTTTTGTTACATTTTTTAATAAGGGCATGGGAAAGCAGTTTGTAAGCCTATTTTATGATGTTATTTGTGAGTTTAATTATTTTAAAAAGGAAAGTTTTTTCATTTATGATAAGGTTAAAATTAAAATAAGTTAAGAAAGTTAAAAGTAGTTTATCTTTTTAACTTAACTTAATTTTTAATTTATGTGTATAATTAAAACCATTTGATCACATAATGTTTATCTTTTCTTTTGTGACTTTAACTTATTTTAACTTAATTTAATTTTTCTGCATAATCCTAACTTTATTTAGCGAATAGCGTGCTACGTACTTTAGCATTTCCTATTTCCTCGCTTGTTTAATTATTCAAAAACATTAATTTTTACACCTCCTACGCACATCATTAAATTTAATTATCTTTTAAGATGAGTGACGATATTATGAGTGATATTTGCTAACTTTGATAACAAAAATAATAAGTAGAAAGTAGGGTTATATTTTTAAAACAAAAAAATTTAAAAACTTTGATTTGATAGTCCCAAAAACGATCCGCAAAGCGATCCAACGTTTGTACTTTTCGTGCCGTCACGAAACTATTTTAAGGCCGCGCATGCGTCTAAGCGCACCAAAAAAAAGTTCAAAGACGATTTCGAAACGATACCGGATTTTTGTTGGAACAAACCTTTGTAAAAAATGTGTATAAGTGGTATAAGAATTTCAAAGAGGGCCGAGAACATGTTGCTGATTTGGAAGGCTCTGGACCATCACCATCAATTGACCAGCAACAAATCGGGAAAGTTGAAGATTTAGGGCTTAAAATCGTCGATTATCTAATAAAGACTTTGTGGATATGGTAAAATATATCATATGGATCGATTCAAGCAATTTTGAAGGATCATTTGGGTCTCAAAGAAGAGAAATCACGTTTGGTGCCAAATTTCTCAATTTCATGGAAAAATAATGACGCAGAGAAGTCTGTACAGAAATGCTTGCCAAACAGGACATTATAAAATGCAATATTACTGGTGATGAGACTTTGATCTATGCATACGACCCAGAAACAACCGACCAATCGAGTGAATACCATGCAAAAGGTGAACGACGGCCACGAAAATCAATGCAAAGCTGTTCAAAAATCAAGGTCATGTTGACTGTTTTTTTCGATTATCGTGGTGTAGTGCACTATGAATTCCTTTCACCCGGCCAAAGAGTCAATACGGAGTATTATTTGAATGTTATGCATCGTTTGCGTAAGGCTATTCACAAGAAACCGCAGGAATTGTGGAGAACTCTTGATTTTTGCATCACGATAATGCACCATCTCACACTGCATTGGTTATTCGAGACTTTTTGACCAAAAATTCTACTCAAATCGTTGCTTAGCCGCCGTATTCGCCTAATTTAGCTCCGTGTGACTTCTGGCTGTTCCCAAAACTTAAAAGACCACTTTGAGGACACCGTTTTGAGTCGATTGAAGAGAATTAATGTGAATCGCTACGTGCATTAAAGGCCATACGTGAAGACGACCATTTGGCATGCATGGAGGAATGAAAGAAACGTTGGCACAAGTAAATTTTATCGGAGGGGGATCATTTTAAAGGGAACGAAAAAGATTTGAAAGATTTAATTTAGACGGATCCATATTTGACACTTATTGTCTAAAGTAGGAGAGAATGCCCACCATTTTATGAGCAAATCGTTGGCATCTTTTCTTCGTGATTAATATAAATTTTTCTAAGGTTGTGTCGTGCCATAGAAGACAATGCCAGTACGCCACTTGTATACTTATGACAGTAATATAAAACATATAGGGCAAATTCGTGACTACATTTAAAGCTTCCTTATATTAATAAACACATAAATTATGCACCATTTATCAAAATATATACTTGTTTTTTAGTGTCATGAAATACCCTTTTTATTATACTTACCTGAAAATACTACATTTTTAACTGTGTAAAAAATACAGTAAATATGACATTTTTAGAACAGCGCACGGAATTTTTTTTTCTACTACTGTATAAATAAGAAAACTTTGTGGTCCTAACAACGCGAATGATAACGAAAGAGAACCTTCGTGTTACCTGGTTGCTAAGCGTTGCTAGCTACGAAAGTAATTTTTTTCAGCGCCCGGAAAAATGTTTGATGAATACCTCTCTTTAGATTTATCTGGCAAAAAGTGAGGCAGCACCAAATCACTTCCTTTTGGATACCATTTTTTCCTTTTTAATTTAACATTTTGAAATCGGAAATGGATTTGTTTTCGAAAGTTAACCCAAAAATTCAAAATTGGTGATAAAGTGCTGATGACAGACAATGTCAAGCAATAAAAGATTTTTGCTATGGATTAATTTTTAACAGGTAAAATTTCAAAATCTCTGATATTTCTATTAAAACATGATGTTAATGATTATTAAATTATGCGATACATAGAACAGTAGCAGAAAAAATATATTACATTACACATGGAAGGCCTTTTAAGTGTTCGAGGTTTTTAAATAGCCTCATGTTAATGATTATTAAAAACCACCTACACAAAAAGTAAACTTTCACATCTTGTAATGTAAATAACTATTCCCGATCCCTCTTTCCGTGCGCTTATACAAAAATCTATTCATGGAAACTGTTCATAACAACAATTTATTATTCATGACATATTTTATTTTCTGCAAATTTGAGGAAATTTATGCCATTTTCAAAAAATTAATTCAGATTTTGAACAAAATCCGAATATTCCCGATATTATATTACAACAAGCGGCAGAAGTGAGTGCAGATTTATTACCAGTGAAATCCAGATTGAGTTATGAACATGAATATCACATTTTTACCGAATGGCGGACTCAGAAGAAAATAAAAATTGTGAGTGACGATATTCTCTTAGTTTATTTTTCTGAAAAAGCCAAATCTATGAAGTCATCCACCTTATGGAGTCGATTCTCCATGTTAAAGAGTTGTTTGGCAATAAAAGAAAATACTCACAACCAATATCCAAAAACTATCGCTTTTTAAAACGACAAGCTGTAGGATATGTACCAAAGAAACCCAAGGTTCTTACATCAGAACAAGTAACCAAATTTTTATGTAAAGCTTCAGATGGACAATATCTACTAGCAAAAGTAATTTTAGTGTTTGGCATCTTCGGCGCATGCCGCAGAGATGGTTTAATACGTTTGAGTTTAGACGATGTGGAAGATAATGGGCGTTTTCTTGTCGTGTTCTTACGAGATGGAAAAACTCACAGGTCAAGAAGTTTTGCCATTACCAATAAAAATTGCAAATTCAATCCCTATACACTTTACCGTAAATACGCAGATCTCCGCCCTAAAGATATGGAGAGTAGAAGATTATTTGTTGCATACCGAAACCAAAGATGTTACGCTCAACATGTTGGGTACGATACTATCAGTGGTATTTCAAAACTTGTTTCAAAATACTTAAAACTAAAAAATCACAAAGAATATACCGGACATGGCCTAAGGCGTTCTTCGCTACCATTTTGGTAGAAAGCGGCGGTGATTTGCTCACTTTGAAAAGACACGGAGGATGGCTTTCTTCCAATGTAGCAGAAGGATATATAGAGGAGTCCATACAAAGAAAAATTGAAGTATTCCAAAAGTTGTTTAGGCCTTGTAACTTGGAAACTACAAAATCTGTAACAGTCAATCAAGAGAACCAAAACATACACGAACACTCCGCTTCAACATCTTTAGTTCAACAAAGAAAGGAAATAACAAAAAGGTTTTAAAAAGTAAAAAATTTTAAAATAAATTCGTTAAATTTTCCTCTTAAATCATTTTGCGATGTTTTTTGTTTATGTTGTTTTCAGGTTCCTAAGTATAATAAAAAATATCGTTCATTACACGTCCAGAAATGGATTTTTCCGTTCTTGCATGTTTGTCACGCGCACCGAAAAATCGTTATTTCCGTACTGGTAATAAAATATACTATTGTCATTATTGCCTACCTCAGGTAAAGGTTTTGGTGAACTCATATGCATTCCATTCCCAATTGTAATGGTATTCGGCATAAGAGGCCTTACGGTATGAAAAATCGGATTGGTGGCAATAAAAAGCATACTCATGTTCTTTTGAATTTCCGTCAATGGAGGTACATCATCACCAAAATACTGTTTCAGCATCGCTTGTTCTCTTGGAAAGGTTAAAAAATAAATGATACATTTAAATATAGTGGTGTATAAAACACTTTGTAGTCTTTCCCAGAAAGACATTTGATCTAGGTTTTCAATTGGCATATTGGTGTCCGGATTGACTATTGGGTGGTTTGGGTTGCCGGCAGCATCATGGAAATACCCCGCACAATCTAGAGAGCTTACACCTAAAATGGTAATTTTCTTTCAGTAAAAAACCTAAAGACTTAAGTAATAGCTAAAAAATGTTGTTAAAGCTCTATAAATTCCAGGTGCAAAGGCCTTTAAATAGTGGTTGAAGCCATAAAAAAATATATAGGGATCGTTTATAGATGGGATCCATAAAAGTACATTATATTAAGCGAAATTTACATATAATTCTTATTAAGTTTTTGTTTTTAATAGAGTGGCTAAGTTTAATCTTGGGATAGGAGTTCTGTGTAAAGAAAAGAGATATAATTTTAGAATAAAGCAAAACATATTGCCTCATTGCCACATTCCTTTATTGATTATGCGTGCCTAATGTTATTTCCCACTGTTGTACTCTTGATTTTACCTTTTTAGTTTAGATGACCAAACCCAATATGTGTAATGTGTACTTTAATTATTGATGAATTTTACAGAGGACTTCTAATCGCTTTTATGTTTACAAATAGAAAATATACAGGGTTATTCATTTTAAAGTAAACAGGGCTTTATTTTTGAACTTTCTCTACTTTTTTAAAAAACGAATATAGCCATTTCATGTTTTTTTCCGTAGAATTTAATAATCTAATCAGAAAAAATGTTTAAAACAAAAACAAAAGAGTTACAGCACGAGTGACCTATTTTTTAAATGGAATACCCCGTATATTTTTATATCAATAGATAGAGATTTTTATGAGGAATTCGGTGATTTAGGGGTTGCTGGGTTTATTTCCTGCGGTTCTGCTGCAATTTTCTAAAAACTGCATGATACTATAAGGATAGTTTCACCTGAAAAAACCTGGCTGCCACAGGTCACAGGTGCTTATTTGTCAAAGTCAAGAATTTAAAAATACGTTTATTACTTTTTGGAGTAGTTTTATAATAAGGTTTTTACCAGAAGAACGGCTTCAAATTATAACTCTATTATAAATGTGAAGAAAACGCCAGGAAAACACAACGAAGATATGTTGCAAATTTTCCCGAAATATATCAGTAAAAACGATTTTAAAACTGAAGGTCTTATTAGCAGAAACAAAGTTGTAACGTACTAGAAAAAGGACTACAATGAAAAAAAGAAACCGGGATCGAGCTATTCTAAATTATTTTACGTTGAATCCCATGAAATCAATTACTGACGCAGTTAGAGACTTGAGGTATGGCCCTGCAAGAAGAAGAGTAACCTATGCGACGGTTCAGAAAACACTGAAATATTTTAAATATCATCCATATTACTTATTTTCCAATGCAGCATTTAACACGTGAACAAAAGCAAGTTCGCTTTCAATTTGTTTCCCAAATTTAAATCCATGAACAAGATAACGATCCTACCCTGTTTCAAACGATTCTTTGGACGGATAAAGCTACGTTTACTACATCGGGAATGTTTAACCGACGCAATACGCACAGCTGGGCAAGACAAAATCGCAGGAAATTTCAAGAGATTAAATACCAAGGGAGGTCTTCTCTTCATGTCTGGTGTGGTGTGCTTAACAATAGAATTGTCGGGCCAATATTCTATGAGGGATCCTTAACTGGAGAAAGATATCTCAATCTTCTTGAAAACGATATTGAGGAGATTTTAGAAGAATTGCCACTCGAAACGTATTGCAAGATAATTTGGCAACAAGACGGAGCGTGGCCCCATGCTATTTGTCAAGTTGTGCAGTATCTCAATCGCCGATACAATCAGTGGATTGGACGTTATGGCACTATTAGATAGTCACCTATTAGTCCAGATATTACAATTTTAGACACTTTTCTATGGGGTCACTTGAATAATGTCGTTTACCAAAATAGAAACACAAACATGGAAGAAATGGGAGAAAAAATTGTAAATGAAATTAGTCGTCTTAACCAAGAACCCCAGGCTAAGGAGGGGTTAGATTAGATAAGTTAGATTATGTTTCAAAAATAACGGGGGTAATTTAGAACATTTAAATTATTAATAATGTTATAAGTGTTCTTATTACCACCATATTTTACCTCGTATTGTATTTTAATTTTTACCGTTTATTGTAATTATGTTGCTTGGTTTAGAAATAGATATATCATATCATTTTTAGCATATAATGTAATTTGAAGCTGTTCTTCTGATGAAAACCTCATTATAATACTACTCCAAAAAGTAATTAACGTATTTTTAAAATTCCTGATTTTGACAAATAAGCACCTGTGACCTGTTGCAGTCAGGTTTTTTTTAGGTAAAAATATGCTTATAGTATCATTCAGTTTTTAGACAATAGCAGCAGAACCGCAGGAAATAAACCCAGCAACCCCTATTTCACCGAATTCCTCGTGAAAATCTCTATTTACCAATATAAAAATATACGGGGTATTCTATTTAAAAAATACGTCACTTGTGCTGTAACTCTTTTGTTTTTGTTTCAAATGTTTTTCTAATTGGATTATTGATTTCTGCGGAAAAAAGTACATGGAATGGCTATATTCGTTTTTTTAAGTAGAGGGTAGTTCAAAAATAAAGCCCTGTTTACTTTAAAATGAATAACCTTGTACATACATTCAGGAATTTTTTTTGAATACAGTAAAGAAAGCTGCTGAGGAAATAAAGACAAAAACGCTTAGGTCAGACATAACAGGATTTTTATAATGCTTGGTCAAACGTTATATTGCTCCTGGCATGGACCGAACATGGCAACAAAATCTACATGAAATAAGTGACATTGATGATAAAAAATGGGTGTACAAAACACTAAAATATCTTTAGACTACTTTAAATAAGGAACAGTTTAGAAAGAACTTAAATTAATTTTTAAATATTCTATAAACAAAGTATATACAGTTCTTCGAATACCTTTCTACATATTATGTACCTAAAAATTAAAATGATACAGAAAAAATGTAGCATAAATAGAAATACATTGAAAATATGCACAAATAATTAAATGCTTGAAAAGAAAAACTGTTCGCAGACAGAATAAAAATTTAAATGTTTTAAAACAATTTCTTTAAAAAAATACAATTGAAAGGATAATTAAGTTATCTACGGGTCAAGGGCGGAGCTGAAATTCAAATAATAGATAGATATGTGTACCTTGGCCATGAGGTTAGCATCTCAAGGGATAACCAGACTTGCGAACTCAAGAGAAGGCTCATTCTCTCATGGACAACTTTTGGAAGACTAAAAGACGTTTTTAAGAGTGACATTCCCGTCAATCTAAAAAGAAGGTCAGTGCATGCTGCCAGTAATGACATTCGGCTCAGAAACCCTAACCCTAACAACAGCAACAGCTAAAAAATTTAGAGTTACACAGAGGAAGATGAAGACATCCATGCTTGGTGTGACCTTGAGGGACCACATAAGAAACGAGGATTTGCGCAGAAGAACCGGTGTCTGTCTGTTAAGTGATGTCATTGGAGCTATTGCGAAGCTTAAGTGGAACTGGGCAGGCCACGTTGCAAGGATGCGGAATGATGATGGGAAAAGAGGCTTCTTAAGTGGAGACCTAGAACCGACAAGCAAAGTAGAGGAATACCTTCTACGCCTTTGTCAGATGATGTTAAGAGGATCTGCAGCAACTGGATACAAACAGCACAAAATCGATTGGAATGGAAAATGATTGGGGAGGCCTATGTTCAACAATGGACACAGAAGGCTGAATGATGATGATAATGATGAAGGGTCAATACACAAACCAGCAATAAAATTTGCATCAGATATCCTAATGCTTTAGTACAAAACTATAATGTCAGAGCTGAATTACCATATAGAGAATCAAAAAAGAAAAAAATTACTCGACAAAATGTCACAATTCTCATTCTGCTATGATCTTTTAGATTGCAGATATCAGAAAAAAATAATAAAACCTTTTTTTTCGCAATTTCAAATATACATGGCTTATAAAAGTTTGGAGTTTTTGGGAATGTCAAAATTTGAAGATGCGGCATCAATAATATGGTTATATAAAGTTTTTTATGCAAAAGTAACTTACCTATAAATGGAATTTGATACTTCCAACTGAAAATCATCATGGCCGGTAGTTGGGCTTCCACTATTAATAAATCAAAATGATTGTCTTTGTTATGAATCAGATTTTGACCTTCTGGACTTTGGAAAAAGGCATTATTGGAGTCATTTGTAGCTTTTCTTATTGCAAGAGCCATCCGTAGAAGCTGTTAGAGTCGTTACTTGCAATTTCTACAAATTAATTATTTTTAGTTTTGTGTTTTGGACTGTTGGAAAGTAAATTATTTTAAATTAATATACTGCGTGATTCAAGAAGGTGGCCTTCCCCCTTTTTTCTGCATTTTTGAGATAGAAAAATGTATATTATACAGGGTGTTTCGGGAGGAAAGGAAGATATTTTGGGAACATGTTCAGAAGGTCAAAATAAGAGAATTGACCCATATGTTTTAATCCCATTCTTGACCGTCTCTGAAATAATCTGTTCTATAGTATTTTTGTAATGTTTTAAAGTAATTAAAAAGTTTTGTATTTCTAACTTCAGTTTGTAGGTATTTAATTGCTTGTCAATACCTAATTTAATTGACTGGTAGTTTTGACACGCATGGTTATCAGTTGGATTGATTCTGAGTGTTTCGACTCGAAAAGAGAAAAGGTTCCTTACATAATAGCCAGGCACACACATAGCGTCTTGGAGAAGGTTTTAGCACGCCCCATGCAAAGCACGCGAGCCAAGAACGCTGTTGTCCATTAACGAAAATATTAAATGGAAAGACTTTGATGTCAGTCTTTGACGTATATGCCAAGAGTGTGTGTTTATGGACATAAATATTGGCAGACTTGATCAAAATTAGCGCGAGCCTGGATTTCTAACGTGTTTGAAATTTTGGTGTGGCTTAACGGTGGCGAAAAAATGAATAATAATAAAAAAATATAGCAATGGCCATAACGTATGTTGAAATTATAGACAAAGGAAAAAATAGAACGAAATGCGAAAAAAACTGGCTACAAAAAAGAAAAAAATACACCCACCTAAATTGCGGCTAAACGATCCAGATGACTTCAAAAATTATTTAAAAATAGATTGTAAAACTTGTGACCAATTACTAAATAAGGCCATATCTAATGAGACAAGATACACCAATAAGAAGGTCTGTATCAGCCGAAGCTCGGTTGGGTGCAACGCTTAGATTTGAGCTGGTGTATAAACATATTCCTCAGGAGCGCCACTGTTTTTGGACAGTTCCACTTTTATTTTATTTAATTTTTTTTTAAAGCAACTTCGTATCTACTAATTTTTTTTTACAAACCAAGTCCTTGTCAAAGTTGTGCCTTTTAAATTTTTATTGGTATAATTCTTGCTGTTTATCATCCAGAGCGCTGTATGTTTTCTATATATTTCTGTAAATTGGGATAAATTGCAACAAATTTGTACTAAACAATAACAACGCTCCACACACGCAAAAATATTTAACAAGGGTAGATCTGTTATCTTGGACGTCGCACAAGGCGTGCGTACTTGGCGCGTGGGTATTTTTCCTCCTTAACATACGAGCTAGACCCGCGCGCCGACTATGCAACGAGCCAAGAGCATTCAAAAGTACCTGTGTGTGTGGCCAGCTAATGCCTCACTCATTCACCCATGGACATGATACTCGTGTATGGTTTCTGTAATGGTACCGCATTACGAGCTGTTGATGAATACCGACGTCGTTTTCCAAATCGAAGAGTTCCTAATCGAAAAGTTTTTTAAAAGTTTTTGCAAATGCTCAGGAAACAGGAATGTTTCCAAGCGTAAGGATTGATTCTAAACGAGAGGTGGGTCTAAATGTGGAAAATGAAGAGAATGTTCTGGATATGGCTGAAGAGAACCCAGGTGTTTGTGCGAGGCGTGTGGTGTACTTCTGCTTTGTACTTGGTTCGTAGTATCTGGTACACGTCAAGAAGTAAAACAAGAGACTTTGTATAAAACATACTTTAATATAAAAATAGAAAAATAGTATAAACTTATCTTACTGCATCGAAATGCATCTAAATATATCTAATTATATCTAATCGTATCTAATCTTAATGTGTATAAATCAAGTTATTATATATATATTTAAACATTAAACAAACATCATTTAATATACACAGTTTACAATAATATATGAGTATTGTTATATAAACTAATATTTAAATAATAACATAACATAAAATAACTGTTAGCCTTCACGGTCAATGGCTTTGATACGTGCAATAGACTGATGACCTAACAAGTACTAGGGACTAACCTTTCAAGATTATATCCTTAGCCTTTTACCATGAATCCATTACACCTTCCCTCTCGCAAAAAGTTGAAAAAAAAAATGTTTTCTGAACTTTTTTCCATTCTGCTATCTTATATACTATGTACAATTTAAGACTTAAAAATAAGGTTTAATAATATTTTTATGTACCTCCTTAGGCTTATTATTTACATTTAAAACTACATTCTGATTCTTAATATCTAAAATTTTAAATGGACCTTTAAACAAAGGTGCTAATTTATTTTCTACATTTTTGTTTTCTATTAGGACCATGTCTCCGATTTTATAATTATAGCTATTGCATCTTTTATTGGAGTTTATACGCTTAGTTTTTGAGACAATGAAGTTATTTCTTGCGTCATTCCACGCAGTCTGCAATCTAAATTTCAACTCAAATGGGTAATCCTCAAAATTATAAATAGGATCGATGTGATTAGTAAGGTTTGACGGGATTTTGCTTATTTTACCAAATACAAACTCGTATGGTGTATAGCGTGTTGAGGTGTTTACCGTGTTGTTATATGAAAAACACCAATACGATACCCAATCGCTCCAATTACTTTCTTTATATTTTGACAATTGCATACGCAAATACGCACCCAAATGTTTATGTGAGTTTTCCAGACCTCCGTTTCATGATGGTATGCTGTAGAATTAACTGTTGGATCCTAATAGTTTACAAGCTTCCTTAAACGTGCTAGACATAACTTCCAAACCTTGGTCCGTTAGGATTTCACAAGGTATCCCATATCGTAGTATAAAATTTTCTACGAATGCCTTTGCTACTGTTTTAGCTTCCTTATCCTCTATTGGATATCCTTCCACAAACTTTGTTAAGTCGCAACTGAAGCGTCAAAATGTATTTTTTATTTTGGCTATCCTCAGGTAGAGGGCCTACAAGGTCAAGTAACCTTTTCGAATGCCGATTTAGCGTACTTGTTATTACCATTGGTACCTTCTTCGGATTTGAATGCTTATACCTTTGGCAATTATCACAGTTTTTGACAAAGTGGCTTACGTCTCCTTTGAGGACCTGCCCAAAAATATCGTTTCTTTATATTGTTGTAATGCGTTGTACACCCGCATGACCACCGTTGGTAACGTGAAAATCATTTAAGATTATATGTCTTAATTTTTATCTGTTATACGTTCCGCATCCCGAACTATATTTATTTTTATAGTCAGTTCTAACATATGCGATTTACATTTACTTAGTAAATTTAAAAATTCTGCACTTTCTGCATTTCTTAATATATATATTTCCGGAATATTATTTTCTATGCACCATTTATCCAGATGTCTCAACGATGTACCTAAGTCATACGCTGATCGACTGTTGTAAAATATATAGTTTGTGAATTCACATTGTAAATAAAATTATCACAGTACTGGTAAAATTGCAATTTTTAAGTTTTGCAAACTCTGTTTTAGACACTACTTTAATTCAATCGTGTCATTGGGACGTTTTAAAACCTCTGCTACAACAGGGTGATCAAGCCATCGCCTCCGGTCTGTACGTCTTTTGTCTCCACAGTTGTGGTTAGTTCTGGTTTTAACACAAAACCCGCTTTATCTCTAACTTGAGCTCTAGTTAACACATTCACACTCTCACATATTTTTTCATTCATTCCTTTTAAGTCTTTAGATTCTATGACTATACGCGATAGTGCGTCTGCTGTCACATTTTCTGAACCTTTGACATAATGTACCGTAAAATCGTACTCTTCTAATATTAACCTAAATTTCGTTAATCTGCTTGACGGATTTGTCAAATTAAATAAACAAATTAACGGACGATGGTCGGTTAAAATTTTAAACTTTCTGGCATAGAGATATGGCCTGAAATGCTTTACTGCCCATGTTATCCCGAGCAATTCTTTTTCTGCCGTCTCATAATTCCTTTCTGCCTTATTTAATGTTCTGGAAGCAAAGGCGACCGATCTGTCATTTGAATTTGACAAAACCGCACCTAATGCGTATCCGCTAGCATCTGTTCTGAGCACAAACTCGTTTTCTTCTGAAAAATCTGGATATTGTAACAAGGGAGGCTTTGCCAACGCCTGCCTTGTGTTTCGAATGCATGTTTACACTCGTCTGTCCACTGAAAAGTTTTGCCTTTACGACTCAGACTATTTAACGGTTGGGCTATTTGCAAAATTCCTAATGAACTTCCTATAGTAATTAGCAAATGCGACAAATCGCTTTACCTCCTCCGTAGTTTTTGGAACTGGATAATCGACCATAGCTCGAATTTTTTCTGGGTCTGGTGAAACACCATCTGCCGATATGATATGTCCTAGATAGAGAATTTCCTTCTTTAAGAATTCGCATTTTCTCGGATTAAGCTTTGTTTTTAAGTTTGCTTTCCTGAGTCTCTGAAAAACTTTTAGCAAATTCCTGTTATGATTTTGTAAAGAGTTACCAAAGACAATTAGATCGTCTAAGTAGACAAAGCATGATTCATAGTTTAATCCAGCCATTGTCACTGTCATGAGCCTGGAGAATGCACTTGGGCTAATTTTTAGAAAGAAAATCTACACCTAATACTCCCTGTATATGAGAATCGAAATTTTTTACGACAACAAACTCATTGGAAAAATTTTCATTCTTAATTGAAAAATTAATTTCTGTGGTACCGATAGACAATGTGGATCCGGCTATTCCTTGTATTTTTAGTTTTTTTCTAGTGTTTACTATTTCATTATTAATTAAATAGTTCTCAAAAATACAAGAAATGCTCGCACCTGAGTCAATTAAAAACAATAATATTCTTCCATTATAATTAACACTTATGTAATTTAATGCGTTTATATTGTAACTTGATACCTTGTTATTTTCGTGAGGCAAGAAAAAACTGTTTTACGTTTGAACTTGCATTACTGTTTGTAGTTGACTCATTGTTGCTACTGTCAGCACAATACACTTGGTTCGTCGGTTTGTTTCGTCCTTGACCATAATAATGACCCCGACCTCGGTTATATTTTGTATACCTGTGGTTTTTAGTATTGGTTCCCTTTTGGTAATTTAGATTAGCCTGTGGGTTTGGCCTATAATTATCAAAGGGGCGATAATTATTTTTGTTACCTCTTCCCTGGTTATGTGGCCTGTAATTAAAGTTTTTTGAGCCTTTCATGTGAAACACATTAGGCTGAGGGTGTTTTGTTAGCTCTTCTTCCCTAGCCGCTAAAACTGCGTCTTTTAAGTCTTGGTAATTCCTGGCCTTTACTATAGTCCTTAGTTCGTTACTCCTAAGTCCATTTGCAAAAGCGTTTACTGCAATTTTCTCGTCAACTTTGAGTAATCGTCGATACTTCTGCCGTCTTGTCTTGCGTTATGTAATTGAGTCGATAAAACTGCTGGTGATTTTTCATTAACAACCGGTTTTTTATATCCCCTACTAGCTGTTGCACTGTACCATACGAGTTTTCTAACCTAGTTTTGCATTTTGCGTTAATTTTGTTTTAAAACGTAATTAATCAATAAGGTTTGCCCATTATCGTCGATAAGACTGCTATATAACTCAATTGCGTCAATTTAAACCCGTTTAGTGCTATTTTCCGTGTTTTTTCATAGATGGAAAAAGATACCGCTGTTCTTAAATCAAATTTTTCCGCCATATTTATTTCCTCGGTATTACTATTTTTTTTTTAATTGTTCAGTTGGGTTAATCCCCTTAACCAAATCTTAGTTTTTCGTTCAGGAGAGAACGCGTTTTAAAAAAGGTGAGATTCAATAGCTTTATTATAATCTGAATATGTTTTTTTTAACGTTTGGGTCGTCAATAGCAGATGCTTGGACCTCTTTTGAATTTTAGAAACTTATTTTCTAACTTCCCTACTTCTAGAATTAAATTATACCTAACTAAATCTATTCGGCGTTCTTTTGGCTTTTTTTTATAATGCCCACAATTTAACTGAGTCCTCGTATATGTTTAGCGAATTAAATACATAATATTAATAAAATAAAAATAATAATTTTCAGACTAATAAAATGTTCTCTGAGAATTGAGCGTCGAGCAGACTTTAACACAATGTTCATAATAAAAATATCCTACAAATAATAAAAAACTTTTTTTTTTCCTAATAAACTTACATACTATACTGCTGTCTGTGTTCTGGGTTGAGGGTTGATCCTGTGGGGTTATGTCCAACGCTTTTCCCCAGTGTTCTGGTTCTGGGACTTCAAACTACTGGGTTCTGCTGCTGGAGTTTTGAAATACATACTTCGGGGAGAGATTCTTCTTAAGTTGCTTGATAGGTCTGTTTTATTTTTAGTAGAAACAACAATACAACAACAACTGTCAATATATATAGTAGAACTCTTACATCGGTAGGCACTTGGATGCTTTCTTGTTCCACGATGAAATTGAATTGACTACTCCAGAGTCAGTAATTTCCGCATTTTTGGGAAGATGATTTGCCTTATTGGTGTCTATTTACCATATCACTGGAGGGGTATGCATTTTTTCTGACTTCAAACATGTAACGGGTAGGCATGGGGTGAAATTTGTTTGTACTTGGTTCGTAGTACCCTGGTACACGTCAAGAAGTCAAACAAGAGACTTTTTATAAAACATACTTTAATATAAAAATAATATATAAACTTATCTTACTGAAATGAAATGCATCAAAAATATCTAATTATATCTAATCGTATCTAATTTTAAATTTGTATAAATCAAGTTATTATAAATATATATATATATATATATATATATATATATATATATATATATATATATATATATATATATATATATATATATATATATATATATATATATATATATATATATTTAAACATTAAACAAACATCATTTAATATACACATTATAATAATATATGAGTATTAATAAACTAATATTTAAATAATAACATAACATAAAATACCATAGCCTTCACGGTCAATGGCTTTGATACGTGCAATAGACTGATGACCTCAAGTACTAGGACTAACCTTTCAAGATTATATCCTTAGCCTTTTGACACGAATTCATTACAGGCGGATTAAGAAAGAACTTCGATTAGAATTACATGTGGGCGTTTGGAAGACACTTAGAAAAAACGGTTTAAAGCCATTCCATGTTCAACCGGTTCAACATCTTCAAGAAGGTGATTATGGCTTAAGGGTTTAATTTTGTAAATGGATCCAACAAAATCGAGGCCTACATAAATACGTTTTATTAAGCGATGAAGCTCAGTTCACCCGCGATGAAATCAATAACTGTCACAATGAACATCGGTGGACAGATAAAAATCTTCATGCCACGTTTGAACAAAACTTTCAACATTGATTTAATATTAATGTGTGGTGTGGTGTGGAATGCTCTACTACCAGTTATTTGGTCATTTTGTATTGAATGAGCGTCTTACTGAAGATGGATATTTACGGTTTTTGGAAGACCATTTAACACACATGTTGGATGATGTTCCGCTAATTGTTCGACACCGAATGCTCTTTCAGCACGATGGAGCCCCGCCTCATTTGAGTCGTCGGGTGCGAAATTTTAATGCCGCAAATATTATTATAAACAATCCCCAAGCAATTCAACGCGCAACACGAGCGATTAACAAACGTGCTGCAGCTTGTATTGAAGTTGGTGGGGTTTTTGGACTTTTAAATTGGTGGAATTTAGTTCTATTAGCATTTGTTTGTATTGCTTTTGAAATAAAAAATAGTTACAAAACCTTAGAACCGATTATTTTAAAGACGGTTAAGAATCGGATTAAAACATATGGGTTAATTTCTCTTATTTTGACCTTCTAAACATGTTCCCTAAATATTTCACTTTCCTCCCGAAACACCCTGTATCAAACTGGACGTTCTTTTTGACAAGGCATGGAAATTTTGGTAACTTCTGGTATTACTGAAAATAACGCCTACCTTTTGGTTTTTAAATAAGACTTTCTGTATATTTTAACATTTTCAAATTCCTTAAAACATTCTGCGTCTAACATGTATTAAATTTTAAAAGCTTTTAAAATTTAATACATTAAAATAAAAAAATAATTTTTTTTTAAATGGAGTGAAATGAGTTTATCCCTTTAATTGTAAAAACACAATTTCTAAGTTTTAAGGGTGTTTTTTCTTTTAAAAAAATTAACAAAGTTTGTTTATTTTAATTTTAAACTTGGATCTTTGTTCTATTAAAAACTTTTTTTCGAAGCTGTCAAAATTTAACATATGAGTATCGTTATACGCAAAATGTTCCCAAGAATCGAATAAATGTAAAAAATATACTTTTTTTTAATATTAAAATATATAATGTTATAAATACCAAATTACAATATTCTAGAATAAACTAAATAACTAAATCTATATTTAAAAATTAAAAACTTCATCAAGTCCTAGGTCTTCCTAGATTGTACCTAGTACCGATGCTGCATTATCCCGTTGCACAGCCAAACCAATTCTTTGGATAATGAAACTTTGATATTTCTTGCATGAAACTTTTTTGCAAATTTAATTTATAAAACCCTTAGCCTTATTACGCAAAGGACCAAAAGTTTCTACAGCAAAAGGAATAAAGATAAAGCGATCTTTAAGCTCTTCATATTTTAAATGTTTTTTTCTCTAGGCTAGACGAGCAGCCGCACCTATAAATTAAAAGTTTCATCCAGATAGGATTTTGCAAGTGTATGGCTGCAAGTAGCGTCCCAAAGTAATTGTTTTTCATATTTCCAGGGAATTAAGGTCATTCCATCTACACGTTTTCCATCGCTTCTGTAAACTCCAAGAGGCTCCAACACAAAAGGATTCTTAGCTGAAATTAGAGCTCTCTTGATAATTTCATTTATCTGACTGTGTCTAGAAGAACGCCCTGCCTGATCTAACCAAGCCATAAATATCAGCATTTTCGCCGCAAACGCAGGTGTGCTGTCCACACACAGGCGGACCATGTCTGAGAGCAATGGAAATATGAAATGTTTTGTTATCTAACAAATTTTCCAATGAAGAAGATGGAAGTGCGTTTATCCAAGCATTAGAGCAAGTAGATGTGCCTTATCTTTACTTGTCTGGCATATGCTTTGTAATATATTTGTGACGAGCTTGAAAAATAAAAAAATTAAAAATCACCGGAAGTCATAAGACTTAAATATGACATTGTAATATTCTATATATTAAGTTTTATTTTCTTATTATAAAAAGTGCAGAAAATAATTTTTTCATTTAACCACCATAAGCAAGTTTTTTTAATCGTTATAATAGCCCACGAAGTCCTGTATGAAGCCTAGGTACTAGGTAACATAGGTACTTAGATAAGGTGTTTAACTCATTCTATCCCGCAATTCCATCAATGCTGTCCAATCCAATGTCTTTTGTTATGTCGGTTAAGAATTACATTTTAGAGTCAGTCCTTAAATGGTTGCCTCTTGATAGCGATAAATTTTGCAGTATTTCTTTTTTTTTTACTTCCAATATAAACTGGTATCATATCAAGTTTTTTAAAATGTCGATAAATCATTTGCTCAAATTATTATGTAAAAACTAAATTGACATTAAATGTTAAACCAACTAGAAGGTCAACATAGTTTTATTTTTAGGATAATAGCTTTTGTTTTAGAGCAGGGTCACCAAACTACGGCCCGAGGCTTCATCCGGCCTGCGGACAGATTTGTCCGGCCCGCGGAGAGCTAGCATACTTGAAAACTCCTTTTTAGAGAACAAATATTTATATAAATTAAATTTAGTTCACTGAAGTATTCTAATTTTATGTTGAATAATTATTAATATGACATCTACATTGATAGGTCATGTGGCTAACTCCACTAACTCATAACATTCTGTACTTATTGTTATTGTTTTTGTGGATAAGTTGATAAAGAAACACAGAATTGTAATGAGTAAGACATGTATAATATAGAAAATTTAACTTCAGTATAATAACTAACAAATTATTGAAATGAATCCAACTAACATTTTATACATTTTAAATAATCACATAACTTATAACAAACATAATGACATATGAAATACTAATGAGATTTATGTAATTGAGATTTTCCACTGATAATAGTTTGTAGTTGTGGACTAATTTTACTTGTACCAATTATTAAAAGAGATTTAAGATGCTCATCAGTTAATTTCTGATCTGTAAATATTTTTGTGTACTTCATTTTGGAGAAGGTTTTTCACATAAATAAGTAGTACCAAAAACAGAAAACAGACCACGAGCAAATTTATGCAAATTATCAAATTGTGTCAGTGGAAGACTCTTATAAAATTCAAACAAAGATGAGTTTTGATATTTGTTCTTAATTATGTCACTGCATTGTGATCAATCATTTCCATTTGAAGTTCGAATAGGTTTCAATGTAGTATCAAAAAGGATTCTGAAAAATCTTAATTTGATTTGCAATGGCATCAAACCGAGAAACGAGTATCAAAAATTATCTTCAAGCACTCAAAGTTTCGATTGCAAAATCGATAGGAAACTCAGTCTCAGTAGTGTGGCTGAATATTTCACATGTTTTAAAATGTGAAAAACATTTACTTCGTAGTTGTGATTGAAACAGTCTCAATTTCTTCCGGAATGATTTGATATTAGTGTATAAATCAGGAAGATGCTGGTTTTCTCCTTGCAATCCCAAATTCATTTCGTTCACATGTTTTGTCAAATCAACATAGAATGTTAACTTCCACAGCCATGCGTTCTTTTGTAATTCAGTAAGAGGGCGATGCTTTTCATTCAAAAAAAAATTTTTATCACTGCTCGAAGTTCAAAAGCGCTGAAGGACTTTCCACAACTAAGCCAGCGTACGCAGTATGATAAGGGTAAGTCAGTATGATAATGTAAGACTAATGGTTTAACCACCGTCATTTTCTACAGCCTTTGACACAAGAGCGACCACCTTTATCTTTCCCACTCATGTTTTTGCCTCCATCAGTTGTAATACTTTTAAGTTTTTCCATCGAAGGGGGTTTTTTTGATTAATGGCCATTTTAACTCCTCTTTTTAAAAAAATCTGTACCAGTAGTTGTGCCAAATACTATAATATCAAGAAGTTCTTCGTGCACTTCATAGCTTTTATCTACTCCTCGGGAAAATAAAACAACCCGAGCGTATTCGACATCCATTTACTCAATCCAAAGCCAAAAAAATACTCAAAATGTCCATTTTGTCGAACAGTTGAGAGGATATATTTTCAGCGATGTTTTCTACCCTTCGAGCCAGTGTTTCCCGGGCATACTGCAGTTTTAATAAATTTACCTTTTCAGGGCTCATTTCTTCGGCTACTGCAATTATGCATTCTTTGATCATTTCTCCATCGGTGAATGGTTTTCCACGTTTTGCAATTTCAAGAGCTCACAAGCTGGCACGAGTTGCAGCCTCTTGTTCAGTTTTGAGTTTTGTAAATGAAGATTGCTGCGATTTTCAATCCGCGCTGATAGCTTCGAATTTTTCTGTCCGCAAACTTCCTGTATATTTTTAGTAATTTTGAAAATGTTTTGTTTACGTAATATTTCTTAAAGTTATATTCTTGAGAACGGCTATGCTTTCATTGCAAATCAAACTCGCCTTGTTACTGGACTCAATTACGAAATACTGAATGTTCCCTGATCTTAAATTTTCTGCTTCATATAAATTTTTTCGCTTTTTTCCATACTACTAATTCCCAAAAAAAGCAACAATTAAAATAAAAAACTGTTAAAAAGATTTTAAACAAACACGCAAAAACACTTTTTAAGGGGGTTTGCAATTTTTTTTAAAAACATGTCTGGAACATTTAGTTCCCCACTACCTTTTATATTCAATTACCCCATCGAAGTGGTGGGGGCTAAATTTTCTCGAAAACAAGTTATTCTGTACTTTTTCGTTGGGAAAAATGTAGAAGGGTCCACCATTTTTTTTTTGTGTCCAATGTTTTCCCTTACTCCTCATTTATTACGACTAATGGGGGAAACAGGATAATGGGAAAATTAAAAATTTCAGTTTAGTTTTTTAACGTTTTCTTTTTTCTTTTTTTTTCATATGGACTTTTCTTTCCCCAACCTGAATAATGATAATATTTTTTTCCCTGAACTTTAGTGTTATATCCCCCAAGGCTGTTTGGACCCCCTGTTTAGGACATACTTATTTAAAGTAAAAAGTTTAAAAAATCCTAAAAAATCAACATTAAATATATTTATTTTTTTAAAAAAGAATTTTTCCCACTCATGTATAATTTTTTCCCCAAAAAACATTAAAATCAAAATTTCAGGGCTTTCCGTTCCTAGACAACGTGGTATTTCCCCACTACAAACCCGAACAACGGACCTGTTTGTTTGGATTGTAAATTTAAAAACGTCAAAAGAATAAATGAGTCATTTTGGTTTTGATGAAGAAAAAAGATGAATTAAAAAAAATTTCATTATGTTTTTAATTTGGATAAAATTAAATTGCCTCTGAAATTGTGGAAAATAAAATAAATTTTTTATGAAAATTATCATATTTTAAGCAAAATGGTTATTACCCCAAAATTTATTATCTTTTTTGATTAAAATATCAGGTATTATTGAAAAATACGGGGTTTTTAATATTTTAACCTAACCTCTGAACCATTAATAAAAGGGGATTATTTAACAATAATTAAAGAAAAGACTTTTAAAAATTTTCTCTTAATTCCCTTTCCAGAAAAAATATGTGCTTCTTTTTTTTTTCTTATTTTTTTTCCCTATCCTACTTGTTTTTTTAAATTTTGATTTTCTTTTAAGTTTGGAAAAAAACATAGACATTATTCTTTTGATGCCCCTAAAAGGGTCCCCTTAAAAATTTTTAAAAAGGGGTCTGTGATAATATTTGGGATCCTAAAAATAATCAATATATTGATAAATTTAAAAAATAAAAAAATTTTTAGGTTTTTTTTCATATTATTTTTAAAATTATTTAAAAAAATTCTTAAAAAAAAAAAAATAAAACCCCTTTTTTATTATCCCAAAAAAGATCTTTATTCCCAGTTTAAATAAATTTATATATTATATATATATATATATATATATATATATATATATATATATATATATATATATATATATATATATATATATATATAATATATATTATATATAATTTTATATATATATATATTATTAATTATCCGGGGGAAAGGAGGAATCCCCGGACATATGATGGATAAAATAATCGACTTTTTGTTCCATTTTAATTTCGGGTTTAAAATACAGGGCGTCAAAATGGGAAAAATTAAAAATTTTTTTTTGAAGTAAAGGGGTTTTCATAAGATATTAGATTATTGTAGGGGGTTTTTTTAACAAAAAGAAAAACCGTTCCCGGGTTCCTATACTGCAGAGGGCGCACCCGGTTATTTATTTTTAAAAAAACCAAAAATTTTTGGGACCCCCTTTTAAAAAGTTCTTAAAAAATCAATTATCCAAACTTTTTTTGTAAAAAAAATTTCTTTAGTAAAAACCCCTTTAGAACCGTTTTTTAGATATCTTAATTTTCTAATCTTTAACGAACAAAAAAACGTAAATTTTTTTTTAAGTTAATGAAAATTCTTTTAAAAAAAATCATAGAATAATGTAAAATTTGTTTATCCCCTCCATTCTTTTTGGGGAACACATACAGTTCCTCTTTGAACGGATTTTGAAAAATTTTTGGGTTTCAACCAAAACCCCCAGCCCAATGATTTTTTTCTTAAAACCCTCATTTAAAATCGGAAAACCCGTAATTTTCTTTCTACCCCGATGAAAAATCCAAAGGTGTAAGGTCAGGAAGGGGGGCCACCAAACAGGGCACCCTTCACCCCCCCCCCAAAAAAACAGTTAGGAAATCTTGTGTAAATGTTCCAACATTTTAGCAAATGAACCGGACCCCTTTGAAACCAAAAGATTTTGTCTAAATTAGAGGCAATCTACACCACATTTTTTGGGTGGAAACAACAGTGAATACCAGTCAAATTACAGGGTAAAGACGGCCCAAAAAAGGGTACCCACAACACCTCCCAAACATTGATTTTAAAATTTACTTGTGATGTTTCAACTAGGGCCCCTGGTTCTTTTTTGATATGTGTGCGTTATGGATTTTGTCATGGTTTCTCGTGAAGGTGGCTTCGTCGTAAAAAAACCCTTTACAAAACCCACATTTTTTTTTCCCATTACGTCATCTCAAAAAAAATTTCAATTTTGGGTAAAAGCCCCCACTTTTTTGAAGATAAATGGGTAAAGAGACCTAAAAAATCCGTTTTCCAATATTTTTTCACCGTTCAAAAAAAACCCTAAATTGTTGTGATCTCGAAATTTAATTTTTTCCCTTTCTTTGTGAACCATGAGGTGGTCATACCTTCCTTTTTCTTAAAACCCTAGTCTTTAGGGGGTAAAAAAATTTAAAAAATTTTTCTTTTGGGATAAATCGTTTAAAGTTCGCATGGTCTAGCGGCAAAAGATATTGAGTCTATTTGTTGAGAATTAAGGATTTATGACAATAATATTTAAACTTCCCAAACATCAAACCATATCCATTTCGGAAAAAGGGTACATTTTTGTTTTTTTATTATGGTTTATGGAAGAAACCCCCAAATAAAAATATGAATTAAAAATAAAACATTTGATAATTGAGAACGTAAGGCGTCAGAAGTTTAAATTTGTCACTTTGACAGTGAAAAAAGTTACTAGGTCACCTTTGCTTAGAAAGAATTATCTGATTTAAAACAAAGATATAAAAATAAACATTCTCAGGCCGACTTTACTAAAATTTTTTCGAAAAAATTGATAAATTTGAATTTTTTTTCTAGAACTATTATACAAAGAAAAAGTTTTGGGATTTTTAACATTAAATACCAGATGGCGCTTTGGGGGATAAACCTGAACGGTTTCCTTCTCGTTCCAAAAACCCCTTCCCCAAATTTTTAATAATATCGCCCATTATTTTAAAAACAATAATTTATTGCCCCTTTTATTGTAAAATTGTTTAAAAAAAGGATAAAGAAAGTCCATTTTTTATCCCCCTATGCGTGATTAAACTCTTTTTCCGGGGAAATTTTATATATATATATATATATATATATTATATATATATATATATATAATATTTATGATATATATATATATATATATATATTATATATATTATATTATATATTATTTATATAATATATATATATATATATATATATATTATATATATATATAATTATATATATATAATATATTATATATTATAAACCTTGTTTTTTATATCGTTCCCGGACTTGCAATGAAAATGCTTTTTTCCCGAATTTAAAAATTTATTTTCAGGCCAAATGGAATACAATTATGAATGAGCGTATATAAAAGAAAAAAAGAAAAAAAAAAATCAAAAAAAAAAACTTTTTTAAGAAAATTTATCTTTTTTTCAATTAAAAAAAAAATCTTTTTTTTAATTAAATTGGTAATATCTTTTACTGCTAAAACCGCATTGCGGGAAAAAAACCCATAGCAAAAACAAATTTAAATTCTTTGTTAATTTTACAATTCCAAAGTGGGTTTAAATTTTTATTTAAAATTTTTTTTTTTGGGAAATGTTACTGGTTTGAAGGTAGTAAAATTTGATATGATGGTATTAAAAGAAATATGAATATTGTGTTTTTTATATTAATCTTTGCTAAAGACCACAACAAATTTCAGTTCAAGTAACATGGTTTAAAGAAACCACACCTTCGGTGATTTTAAAAAACTTTGGGAAAAGGGTTTGAAAGGGAAAAAATCTATGTTTTGATCCAAAAATGTCTTTCGAAAAAAAGGTTAAAAAAAAAAAAAAAAAAAAAAGAAGAGCAAACAAAACCACATATGAAACTAACCCTGCCTCCATGGGTATTAAGGGCATCTACTAATGGGGATTGATTTTTAAATTTCCCTAAGAAAAAAATTTTTACCAAAATTTTAAAAATTACAAATTTATTATCATAATGAAATTTTTTCAAGAGTTTTCCGTTAAAATTGTGCTTCCAACCCAATAGCTGTGGTTTGACCCAAAAGGATGAATTGAGGATATTCGTTGACACACCTGTCATGCGTCCGTCAACCATATACCCAATGATGTTTAGGGGAGGGATGTTGAGAGGAAGAAAGGATTTTGTTCCTTAACTCCCCCCCATGAAAGAGTTTATTAGTAAGTTCTAAATAGGGTTATTCATTTTTTGATTATTTAAAAAGTAAAGATAGTTTTTTTGGAATAAATTTCCTCAAATCATTGATGTCAGTTTTATTAATAGATTACTAAGAAAATTTCATCTTTTTAAAAACACCCTTATTGAATTTTTTCCCATCCATTTTTTTTGTTTGGTTAAAAAAAAAGGTGACCTGTTTTGATTTGTTTTGTTCTTACCCCGAAGTTATTTTTGTTTAGTCTACAGTCCTTTTATGTGATACCCTATCTTTTGAACCCTAGAATTTGTCCTATATATGTCATCACATTCAGCAGAATTTAAAAAACATTATTTAATTATTTTGTCTTTACCCTTTTAATTTACTAAAAAACAGTCCCACTGTCTTGGTTTATTTATACTATTTTAATGAGGTCATTTTTTTAAATTTGGGGGTTTATTTTGAAAATATTTATTCGGAAAGGAATAGAAAAAGTTTGTGTTGTGTTCAAAGCGTAATGTTTGGGAATTCCATTGTATGGATTGGGGGTTCCTTACGAGAGGTCAAGTTAATTTTGAAATTTTTGATCAGTTGTAAGAAATGGTGCCCGTGAAGAGATTCTTACTTAAAGTTTCAAGGAAAAAAACCCAGTTAATTTTAGTTTTACTGGTGGTTTAAAATGATATAATAAACCCCAAAAGAACTGGTTAGTTTGACTACCAATCTAATATGATCTGGTTGTTATCACACCTAATTAGTCTAGTGTCCAAAAAAGGCATTTGTTATTTTCTTTTTAACAGTAATTTTGGGTTGGGGAAATCATGGC
Organism: Listronotus oregonensis; assembly: GCA_019359885.1. Classification (NCBI taxonomy): domain Eukaryota; kingdom Metazoa; phylum Arthropoda; class Insecta; order Coleoptera; family Curculionidae; genus Listronotus; species Listronotus oregonensis. The sequence continues at coordinate 56,964 of JAHBCN010001786.1, read as the reverse complement.
TTTAAAAACCCCAAAAAGACCTCATTTCTTTTTTTTCTCTCTCTTTAATATATATATATATATATATATATATATATATATATATATATATATATATATATATATATATATATATATATATATATATATATATATTAATGATATTTGGGTGAAAAGTTTTCTAGATATTTTATCTTAAATTAAAAACAAAGAAAAAAATCATATTATTCAAAAATCCATGGAAGCAAAAAAAAATAATTTGACGATTATTTGGGTTGATTATTGAAAACAAAAGAATCGCTATTGTGCTTTTTTTAAATGGCAACAATAAAAAGGGACAACAGTAAAATGGAATATCACTTATTATATCCTTAACAACGGAAATCCATAGACCCCAAAATACAGATTAAGAAAGTTTGTGACCGAAAAAGGAAAAGGATCGGGTATGAAGGAAAACGATTATTTGGTAATACTAGTTTTTTCCAGAAAAAATTTTTACACTTTTCATTGGACTAGCACCAACTACTTTTAAAAAATTTTTGAAAATTGAAAAATGAATCTTTGATGCGGGATCTAAACCTAATGAAACCGATTATAAAATTTATTCAACTTGAAATTTTTAAATTTTATCCTTTAAATTTATGTCCGTCCAGAAAATTTTTTTAAAAAAATCGAAACGATACAATTTAAAATAACAGGCTTATGTGGCAGGATCTAGATTTTTAAATAACATTCCAAATTTTCTGGGCGAGTTTTCCTTCACTTTCAACAGGAATATTTAATCTCAAGAATTAACATTATTGGTCCAAAGAAAACCCCTTACTAAATTTAGTAACATAACAATTTTATTGTTTCCATGGCTTTCTTGATACTAATATGTTTACTCAAATATCATTAATGTTTATATATTTGAAATCAAAAGATCTTATGTTTTAGTTCATAATATGTGTTCCATTTAAAAAAATTAAAAATGTTCAAATTTTTTTATGCGATATTTTTTTACTGATAATTTTAAAAGATAATATGGAAAAAACCTACAATTTTTATTTAAACCATTTTTTTCTATCTTTAAAAATAAAGGCTTCAGATGCCTCGTAAATATAATCAAAGACCTTCTACTTACCGACGAACCTATATTGTCAGATTATTTAACAATTATTGTAATTAAACTTTAGATAAAACCTTTTTTTTGTATCTCTCAACTAAAAAAATATAGGGTTATTCTGAAATTAACATTTTTTAAAAATTTTCCCCGTATCTCTTAGGCGAGTAAAAAGTTTTAAATTTTGATTTTACTGTTTTAAGTTAGGCCAAAAATTTATAAATCGATAGGAGCCAAAAACTCTATTTTATTTTTTAATACAAAAAACGAAAATTGAACCCCTATTTTGGTATAAAATACTCAATATTTAAAAACTTGAATAATAAATAATAACCAAAGTGGTCCCTATTTCTATTTTAATGATTTATGATTTAAATTAAATTCAATACCTTTAAATTAAGGCTAGTTTTTTGTGTGTACTTACCAACAAACCTATGTTTTTCAAGGTGTTCATATGCATAACTCATACTAATTTCAGTTAAATTTTTTAAAGTAGGATCCCTCATAGGATCAGTAGTGACCAGAGTTATATTATGTCCTCGAGCAAGCAATTCTCTCCAGAGTGGTCTAAAGGGAATTTGGTGACTGTAAGATCCACTTGGTGTGATTGCCAAAATATTTGCTCCATAACAAAAATTTAGTGAATTTACTACTATAAGAAAAGCGGTAAAGACGTTAAAATATCGATACATCTTGTGTAGTCAACACAATAAAACTCAATTAAAATAATTGTTTAGTTAAAGTTAATTGTATAACCAATGTTTCTTACTTTATCTTATGAAATATAGTTTATCTGTTTTAGTATCAGCCAGAACACTTGTTCAGAATTAGATAGTAAGAATCTCAAGTTTTGATAACATCTGTGTCTAAATTTTAAGTGGGTATTTTGTTTTTATATTTATTTTTTTAAACACAACACAAAGGGCTTTTATCGTATACAACAGATTGCTTTAAAACAAGTCCGCTAAGTTTTCAATATACACTCATGGACGAAAATATTAAATAATCTCAAAATTTGCCATAAGACGCAATGCTAATTGTCTGTACCAACAATATTTATGTTACCACTTAGAAATTATCAAAGAAGGTGACTAAAATGTAAAGTTTTAAAAAAGGCAATCTCTCAGTTTTGTATCATTACCACATTTGTTGTTTTACGGATAAACCCCACAGAGTGTAGAAAGTTTTTAAGAAAAGGAATGCAATAGTAATTAAATGGTTGTAATTGATTTAAAAATGTGAACACTCAGGGTTATCAGTAACCCAACAAATGTTGTAATGATACACAACTGTGAGTTTGTCCTTTTTTAACACTTTACATTTTACTTGCCTTGTTTGATGATTTCTAAGTGGTAATATAAATATTTTTGGTACAGACAATCAGCATTGCGTCTTATGGCAAACTTCAAGATTATTCGATATTTTTGTCCATGGGTGTAGTACGGGAGCCGAACTTTTTCCCATTTGCCAACCGAATAAAAACTATATTTTATTAAATATAATGCTTAAATAAAAGTATCGCCAATGGGTTGCCTAAAAAATATGGTTATGACAACCTTTAGTTACCATAGTTACATTTTTTTTAATACTTTCAAACATCTTCTTACTATTTAAGGGTATAAAGCCTAAAGAATATGGAAACGTTAAGTTGCTTAACTTTTTCTTGGGACAACTTACTATTGGATTGTCAGGTATGAACAGGTAAGTTAATATTGTATTTTTTTTATCTTTCTGACAGCTCACGAAGGATTATTATATATGTATATTATATCCTACGGATTATATATACATATATAAACCTAAGTACCAAAGTACCGTGAGTGCCGGGTTTTCCGGTGTTTAACTCATTTCTTCCCAGTTGTTCCGTCAACGTTGTCCAAGCACTGAAACATGCAAATGTTGCATTTCACAGCACCTTTTAGACAACGCGGTAGTGCCACTACGGACGTTATTTTTAAATAACTACTACCTAAAAGTGTCGCTCCGGCACTGGGAATCGAACCCGAATCGCCGGGCCCGCGAGCCGAAACTCTGACTACTACGCTACCGGAGACACAATTTGCACCCATTAGCTTACCAAATAAATGTTATACTAAAATAAAAATAATTTTATTGCAAATTCGGTGGTATACGGTTGCTTGCACAAAACTGGTCAAGAATTAGAGTTGCCAGGCTTTGAGGTTTATTTTTTTTAAGTTTTAAATTTAAAAAATTTCTGGTTGCTTTATTTATAAATTTAAAAAGAAAAAAATGTAAAGAAGGTACCCATGCTATTGTAAATTAATAAAATATGTAGAGGGTGTCCTAAACGAACATAACATAATAACAACTGTCATTTCCTGAATTTTGATATCAAAAAACTTGGATTCCAATTTCAAAAAAAAAAAAAAATCATCAATTACATCTTATTTAAAATTTAGGACATTCTAAATAAATATTTCTTCCGATCGACGGTTCAAGAAAAATAACTTGTTTTTGATTTATTAAACACTGTAAGTGTTTAAATGTTATGTTAAAATAAAAACAAAGTTTAAATATAAAAATAATAATTTATTTAACAGTGTATTTATTTTGGGTTTACCAAATAGCAAGTTTATAAAAACCTAGTAACCAAATTAAATATGAAAAGGGAGTCAACGCTGTTTCAAATCAGGTATTTTTGATTTTTGGTATGTTGTTTATAATGAAAAGTGTTATATTTGACCTGCGCATTTTCAACAATCAAAAAAACCTTAAGTTGTTCAACTCTTTTCCGGTTTTTGTCAATTTTGAGCCCTAAGTAAATTTAATTGAGCCCTAAACGGTTATTGAAAGGCCAATAGTTTCGGATATACAGCTTTTAAAAATTTGGTCAATATTTAAAGATACACAATTTTTAGTAAAATTTTATTATTTTTAGTACCATTCAATTTTCTGGAGGCCTAGTATATTGTTTAAAAACCCTCTTCTTCCCTTGGCCTCCTTAATCATTAACAAAAAATAAGATATTTTATGTTTATTTTTCTACTCCTATATTAGTAAGAACCTAATTACACACCGTCTACTTTATCAGTAAATTTAATTCAAACACTATACTGTAAGAAGCCAAACTGGGTAAGGGCAGTTACTTAATATATATATATATATATATATATATATATATATATATATATATATATATATATATATATATATATATATATATATATATATATTACGTAACATTCCAAATCGCTTAGCCCGAGCCCAAAATCTTGAAAACTTTCAATAGATTTTACGTAAAGCTGGCTATGAAACAAATAGCATCGCCTTGACAACGCAAATGTTTGTATTATTATTTGTATTGTTACTTAAAGTTTACATAATCTTCTGCTTTATTTAAAAAAAACTAAACATAAAGTCGTAAAAAGTATAGTACACAACTCGAGGGTCCCATTACACACTTTTGAATTACGTATCGCTCACGCTGTACCGTAATTTTCAAAAAAACGTGTGAAAGGGGCTTTACCCTCTCGGTATGTAATATACTATTACATGACTGGGTACGTAATAAACAAATTACTGTCAACTACTTTACTGTCTTTTAATTTTCATAAAATAATCACTATCATTATTATATTAAAAAAGTTATACATGCGTAATATATCGATGGAATATTTTTTTTCTAAAACTGCAATGAAAACATCTAAAAACATAAGAAAAACAAAGTATGAAAGTTACTAATTCCATATGCAAGTAACTGAGAGGCCCGGAAGGGTTCACTGGAAGGATGGGAGGGGGTTTTTAAACAATAAACTAGGCCATCAGAAACTTAAATGGTATTGAAAATGATAAAATTTTGCTAAAAATCGTGTCACTTAAAAAAATGAACAAATTCTGAAAAACTATAGCTCCAAAGCTATTGGACCTACCATAACCGTTTTAGTCGTAAATTATTGCAAATTAAAAAAAAAAGTGTAAAGATCTGTATTTAAAACCCGAAAAAGGTCAAACAATTCGAGGTTTCTTCATTTTTAATAATATCCTGGTCTTCTGACGACGTCGAAAACCTGGATTTAATGTTGCCTTTGCATCATAAACAACATACCAACAAATTAAAAATACATAATTTGATGCATCGCTCAATGTATAATCTGACTGAATTATTGGTCCGCACACTAGTTTTACAAATTATAACTTCTTTTTACTGGAGAACCACCACTTCTAATTTATTGTCTCCTAATGCTTTGACACATGACTTTAAAATCCCTAAAAACATAAAACCGTACATTAAAAAAACCATATTTTTATTAGCTTTTTAATTTATTTTAAGCAATTATACATATAGACTTTGAAAACGTTTTAGATAGTTCTCAAAGAGACCTTTGGTAGCATAGGAACACAACAAAAGGTGTAGTCTTGGTTTCAAATCTAGTAATTTAGTCAACTATTTTATTCTATTGTGACCGGTTTTGCCCACTTTGTGGACGCCATCAGTCCTTAACTATAGAGTAAACAAAAATAACATAAAGACCGCTTTAGGACCAAGGAAGTTTAAAGGTGTATGGAAGCCCAATGCTATGGCCCATTCGATCAAAAAATGTCCAGCCCAGTATTAAAATAAGTGTCAGATTTGGGCCCCCGCCGATTTTTCGCAATAACGAAATTCCACGAATAATTTAAAGGCCTCTTACACACTAATAAATCAGTGTGTAGTTAGGCAAACATTTCTTTTATGAGAGCCGTATTAGTTTCGGATTGTTTTTTTGTGTGATTATATTTTGTGGTTGCAGAAGTTTTTTGGATTCATAAAAACCTTCTTATTTTAGTGATTGGTGTTTATTAAGTTGTGACTATAATTTTGTGTTTATTGTTTGTTACTTATAATATCGTAACAAAATGACTAAGAGGTTGTATGGTTTTATCTTGCAAATCTAAGGGTAACATACCCGGCATTTTTTACTTTAGGTTAGTATTTCTTATATTTAAATTAGGTGCTTCTAATGAGACGTAACGTTAGGTAACCGAATAAATAATAAGTTATCAATTATGAATTATAGAAAATGAAAATTTCATAAGAAATAGCAGTGAGAAAAGTAAGGCAATCTTAACTATCTTTTAGATGATTTCCACAATGTTTGTGTATTTCTGTGGGTTATTAAAAAGAAATAAGGTTTACATTTAGGTACTTTTATTTCATTTAATAATTTAGTACATTCTTTTAAAGGATCAAAATTATTAATTACTGGGCAGACCAGGCAAATTTTAATATATACAGGTCCCTCTAATTGAATAAAAGAAAGTACAATTTTATGTTAAATTTCCTTTTTGCTTTTTCTGTATTTGTTTAAAAAGAAATTAGATTTTGGTTTCTTAAACTTACATTATCAACTTTTTAAGCTCGAATACTGTTGCACATAATATTTAACGGTTACTGTTACAATGGATACCTAGGTACCAAAGGTTACTAAACATTTTTAACCACTGTTATTCTGTCTCATGAATGTTTGTTATTAGTGAAAAGTATATGCCTAAAAAGTAGTTATAAAAATTTTCACTTTTTAATGTACAACCACAATCTTAGGATTAGATTAAACTCATTTACACTATCTCGCCCTTCTTTTATCACAAAATTGGTGATAAGTACATGAAACTATCATACAATGTTTGAAATTTATTTTTAAAAAATCGTGTTTTTATTTACAAAGATTTTTGGTAAAAACACAAAACCCAAAAATATCGACCATTTAAATAGAAGGCTGTAAAGTGGCGCCATCTATTCTTTCCATATTATATCAGATGATATAAAATCCAATATTACAAATAATTTAAATATTCTATGGTAGTATGTTTAATAACCAAAATTTTGTGCAAAAAATAAAAAAAAACAGTGAATGCTTGAATTTGACATTTGATGATGTCAACTTTATATATAGTAACAAAGAATTATGGAAGTCCGGCTCTGACCTACTATTCATTGCGCAAACTCCGCGGGGCCAATCCCCCGATTCCCGCTGCCCTGCACGCCTGGACAATTTTGTTCTACAGTATTGGGCTTCCATACACCTTTAAACTTCCTTGTTTAGGACACATACAAATCTTCGTAGGCTGTAAAAACATTAAAAACACTTTATTTAAATGTGTATTTGTTCTAGAGTTTATGTCCTATGTTGTTTACAGACTTGGCATACCATGTCACAATGGAATACAATACTTAAATATTTTACTAAGTTTAGGATCAACTTGACTTTTACCTTTACTTACCTAATATATTGTGGAACTTGTGGGCTCGTTGTAATTCCATTGTGACCATATCCCATAGAAGGAAGTAGATGAAATGTTACATTTCCTTGTTTGGCTATGTCTCTTTTTGTACTTGCTATGTCGGCTAGCTGTAAATTGTATAAATTCGTATATTTACTTAGTGACTAGGATTTATTTTTCATATTATTATTTTGCTAAGATAACTGTAGTACCAGTGATGCTTTGTTTTGACCATTGGAAGATTTGTACACACGTATTGATAAGAGCATTGATGGAAGAAGATGCAGTGAATTGTTTTTGTGATTTTTTTAGGGTATCTGATTTTATTATTTATAAAATTTTGTTGCAAAAACTCCATCAAGATGATTTTAAAGGTGTGGCTTTTGCTTTGTTTGAGTCTTATTTTTCAGTCAACAGTCTTTGTGGGATCATAATATTCGTTTAGTTGGGATATTAGCCAAAGAGTGGACTTGTTTGAACATTACCTGTCAATTAAGGTTTTTTGCAGATAATACTACAGTTTTGTGGCACTGGTCCGACTCCATTATATTAAAAGACCTTATATTTTTGATAATTTAAAGAATAATAAAACTTGGTGTGACACCAACTTAATGCTTAACTTTAGAAAAAGAAATGTTTTATTTCAGTGCAATATGGACGGGTTGGTTATTAGCAATTCTACTGTGGAGAAACGTACTATCACTAAGTTTTTAGAGCTAGTTTTTTTTTTATCGTTATGATACCCTACGAAGACTTTTACAAAGCGTATGTACTATAGTATAATCATTTTGGATTGAGAAAAACACCTTAACAAAAAATGTATTTTATTGGTTGAAAAAGTCAGTAACCATGGTTACTTACTAGGTATTCTTTTCAATCGAAAATGACCAGATTAAAGAAACCGTGGATGCCAGGTTTTTAGACGATTAATCGATTTTTTTCCCAATTCCCAAGTACCAAAACATGAAGATATTGTATTTAAGGGCTCGTTTTAGCCAACGCGGTTGTGCCACCATGAACCTTATACTAATAACTACTACCTCTAAACTACCACCCATTAACGTCTGGGTAAGGTCATCCAGACGGGACCTACAGTTTACCGTGGATTAAGAATCAGACCCAAAGACACACGGTGTTAATTGGTAGTCACCCATCTAGTTACTAACCGTGTCAAGAGTAGCTTAACATCACTCATTTCACTGAAAGCGGTGTTTTACCACCGTTAATTATTGACCATTTTCTTGATAAACATATTATTGCGGTTGGGATTAGGGTTGTTTTAGGTTGCTATTCAAAGTAATCCTTAAAACGTGCAACTGCTAACTACTAACTACTCGCCTACTCAGTTGCATCTCAGACATTCGTTTTGGGGAATGTCCGCCTCCAATAAATACTCCATTTGTTTTGTTGAAACGTGTAGTTAGATAATAATGTTTGGACAAAATCCAGGTATCCTTATGGGCTTTATTTATAAAACAAACAATAATCCAAGACAAAGAAGCTATTATCACTCTTCTACAGAAGCAAATTCAGGAGTTTTCCAAGAAAACCGATGAAAAGTTTAGGCACCATACTATGGATAAGTCAGAGAAACTGACAACAACGCAAACTTCCAAAAAGGGTGCGCAGGAAACCGAAACCACGAAAAAGCTACTTAACCTAAGATCTAGACAGTGTGATTTAAGTAAACAAACACAAGATAGCCAAACAAACAGTGGAATCTTAAATACAGTGCCCGCTGGTCACAATAGAAAATCAGCTGATTTAAATGTAGATCAAAATATGAGTGGGGCCACTGGTTCTACGGATCACGACTGTACATCGGCGGTAAATCAACCTCGGCCGGGCGACAGTGAATGGACTGAAGTTAAAAATAGACGAAATCGTAAAGATAACAATATCCATACAAAGAAAAATCGAAAGCAACAGGGATTGGAACAGGATTAGTGACTAGTGATGAAATAAATGTGGCCACAAAAATGGTCCCTTTGTTTATATCGCGTATTAAACAGAAACAAAATTAGAATCCCTTCAAAACTATGTGAGAAAAAGTTTTACAGGTGCGGAGTGTAGTGTTTTACCGTCCAAATTTCCCACTCATTATAGTTCTTTTTAAAATGTGTATAAACTCCTCAGATGTTGAAAGGGCACTGGATCCTTCCATGTGGCCCGCTGGGCATATATATCAAGGTTTTTCAGAAGAGGAAAACTCTAACGAACAACGGATAATATCCCAAACCCAGAACGGTATGAAATTTTATTTATGAATTGTCAAGCGTTAAATCAGAAAAAGCTGATTTAATATCAGCTGAATATTTAGATAATGATAATGTAAAAATTCTTTGTTGTTTGTGAAACATGGTGTAATGTAGATAGCATAGCAATGATTAGTTTTCAAAATTTTAATGTCGTTCCAGCTATTGTCGCACTAAACATAGGGTGGGGCGTAGGAATTTGGTGCCAAGAGGGTGTTAAAGCTACTCCACTTAATCTACCCGTGGATTGCATTGACGGAGACTTTGAAATATGCGGTATTTCTCTCAAACTGACTCAAATACCAAAGAACTGGTTATTTTAACCATATACCGTGCACCAGGTAGCATTTTGTCAATTTCTGTGATAAACTTGTATTAGTTTTAGACAATATTTATAGTCCATGTCGGGAAATAATTTTAAATGGAGATTTTAATATAGATTTTGAAAGGGACAGTCGTTTTTATAACATTTATGTGATATTTTGAGTAGCTATAATCTTTCAAATAGTGTTCTAATGCCCACCAGAGGGTGCTACACCCTTGACCATGTCTATTCTGGTATTGAATTGGATTGTGTGGTCTCAGATAATAATATCTCAGATCACAGATCCATTAACATAAAATTGGGTAATTTACTGCTTTGGATGGGCCAAGAAATGTCACTAAGAGATGTTTTTCTGATCAAAATTATAAGGCCTTTTACCAAGACCGGGATAATGAGAACTGGCAGGCTGTCTTTGGGGAGGGTGAAGTGATACAGACAGTGCTTTTAATAGATTTCATGAGATATTTTTGTACTACTTTAACAGGAACTTTCCAGTAAAGATTTTTTCGCATAATCACAAGAAAAAAAGTTGGGTTAATAATATAGTAAAGCAGTCCAGTGCGCAGCTAAAAACCTTTATCAGCTTAGTAAATTTCAATCAGTACTTAAAAACAATATTTGTTGGCCAAAAGCCGTCATAGAACTTTGGTTAATACAACAAAAAAAAACGTTTTTTTGAGATCGTATTGAAAAGGCAGAAAATAGTGTTAGGGAAGCATGGAAAGTAGTTGGCGAGATAACTAAGAAAAGAATAAAGCGTAGCAATCCATAAATGGGTATTTGGAGAAAAATCCAAAATATCGCTAATATTTTTAATCGTTTTTTTAAAATGCTCCGCTTGAAATTGTTAACAAAATAGGTGCAAAAATAGAAGTATAACACCTCTTGCAAATATGTTAAGAACAGCCTGTTTTTATCTCCATTTGTTGGAGACGAATTAATATCCCTGGTAAAGGCGAAAATTAAAAATAATATTCGCACGGATTTGACGAAGTTTCGGGTGCAATTTTAAGGCGAGGATTGAGCCGTTGGCTGGTGTCTTGACATATATACTAAACCTTAGCTTTCAACAAGAAATTTCCTCAATCCTAAAATTAAATAAAATTATTCCCATTTTAAAAAGGGCAGATACATTGAATGTAGAGAATTATAGGCCTGTTGCATTAATATCGGTTTTCTCCAAGCTATTTGAATATGCATTTTTGAAAAGACTCGAGCCTTTTCTCCACAAACATAATGTTTTAACACCCTACCAGTTTTGGTTTTCGTAGAAATAGTTCTACCATGACTGCAATCTACCACCTTTATCGAATTGGTAAAGCACTTGGAGGCGGGTGAGTGCCCTGCTGGAATATTTTGCGGATCTTAGCAGGGCATTTGACTGTGTTGACCTTGAGCTGCTTTTGTGCAAAATGGAGTCCTATGGCGTTAGAGGTCTAGCACTGGACTGGCTGTGCATTTTTTTTAAAAAACAGAAGACAGTTTGTGTCAGTCTCTGATGGGGGACATTCTGATGTTATTGAAATTGATACGGGGGTTCCTCAGGGTCCGTCTTGGGGCCCGTCTTATTTATATGTTATATTAATGACATAACCTCGGAGGTAAATGCAGATTGGTCAATGTCTTTGTACGCGGATGATTCAACTTTATAACATCGGGCCTGCCGGGGAAGGTCTGGAGGATTCCTGTAATGCGGGTATGTGCAGACTGTATGAGTGGTTTTGTGAAAAAACTTTGCATTGAAATAGCTCTAAGACAACATATCTTAGATTTCATGTCCCGCAAAATAAACAATGTTTGGACCTTAATATTAAAATAAACAATGATGCTATTGTAAGATCAGTTCTACCAAATTTTTAGGCTTGACCTTGGATAGAATCTTAACTGGAAAGAACATGTAATACTTTGCTCTAAATTAAATCAATTATGTTATTCAATTAGAAATCTTAAAACTGTAGTATCCACTAGTGAAATCCCTTTTAGTTTATAATGCATACATTGCCCCGTATTTATTATGGCATAGTGTTTTGGGGCTTTTCGCCGGCTGCTCAGTCAGTTTTCACTGTACAGAAACGCATTTAAGATGCATTCTGGGAATCACTCTGAGGACAAGCTGCAGGTCGCGGTTTAAAGATCTGGGTATACTTACTCTTCCGGGGATTTTAATATACGAACTGTCAAAATATATCTTTCTGAATATTACAAGAATACCTAAAGCCAGTGATGTGCATAGTCATTTCACCCGATCTGGGGATAGTCTGCGAGTTCCATTCGGGCGATTAAACGTAACAAAAAAGTCGCCAGAATACTTGGGGATTAAAGTATTTAATAAACTGCCCGTATATATTAAAGATGCTAAAAATCTTCACGAGTTTAAAAAACAAATCAAACCTTACTTGATAAGTTTGGAAAGTTATAGTTTGGATGAGTATTTCTCGATCTGATTAATTATTTTTTAATGTAAATTTTGTATAATTTTTATATCCTTATTGTTAAAGTTGGTTTTTAAAGTTTGTGTTTATATACTACCAAGTGTACTGCGTGTTTGTATTTAGTAATATTTTTTGTATCTATTGACGAAATCCATACATTTATTGTAAATGTCTCTGGAAAAATAAATGATTATTATTATTATATTATTATTATTATTATACCTCTTTATAGCGTATTTATTAAGGGGACTGTATCTTTTGTTGATAAGCAATGTTATAGTATTTTTCGGAACACGTCCTTCAGTGGCGTAGCGTGCGTTAAAACCCTGTATCAAAATTATTGGGGGGGCCCCAAAAAAAGGGAAAGAATCTTACAAAAAAAAAAAAAATTTTTAAAAAATTTTAAAAAAAATATTTATTGATTATGTTATCACTTCCTCCTAGAAATTGAGCTAGCCAAAAATTCCCAAAAATTTAAAAATACACTTTTCTTGCCTTTTTTCGGCGAATTGAAAAATCATCTATAGTTAAAAAACGTTTTCCCCGTTTTTCTAAAATTTCTGCCTCTATAGACAATACTGACAAGTCTGATAGGTTCCTGTCCCATCGAAGTCCTTGGGGAATTATTAATCAGTTTTAATTTTGAGAAACTTTTTTCAGCTGTTGCGGTTGTAACTGGAAGGGTCAAGAATAGAAAGCATGCTGTTATTACATCCGGAAAACTGGATGCAAGGCTATTGAATTTTATTAGCAATAATTCCATGAGTCCTTAATGGAATGCATTTTTTAATTTGGTTTTTCCCATGTTTTCAGAGCAATTAATTGTTCATAAAGATTAACTGAGAAGTCTTTACTGTACTTAGCCGACAGTTTTCCGGAAGGTTTTTATCACTTCGTTTAAAAATAATTTCCAGGTTGCAATACTTGAACATATAAACTCAGGTCACAAAGGCTCTGAAATCTTTTGTTTAGTTTGAGAAATTAATATATCTAAACAGCAATAGTATACATTGACCTTGAAATATGATTCCGGGTCTAAAATTCTCTCATCTTGTGATAACTCATCAAAAAACGCTTAGTTATTTTTCGCCTTTTATTTTTTAAAAACAGTTGTTACCCCCCACTCTTTTGCTAAATTTCTGGACTCATTTAGCAAAGTATTGAATGAGTTTTGATTTCTTATTTCGCTCAGTCTATTCAAAACATTACTTAATAAAATACTAGCTTTCTGTAAGTCATTACTTTCATGCTGTAGAGCTTTAGAAACAATTCGTGATTTCAAATAGTGAAGAAAAAAATGTGACAAGCACTAAGAAATCATAACTCTCTAAAATGTTAATTATATTTTTACATTCTTCACGTTCATCTTTTTTGGTGGAAATTAAATTTAGTTGGTACAAAGTTTTCATGATTAATGAATAATTTTTCTTTATCGCTAATAAAGCGTCGTTCTTTGAAGTCCATCAGTAGGACATACCTTTTTAAGGGTAATTTTATACTTTTCAGATGAATTCGTACCTAACATTGCCCAGCGTTTTATACTATTGCTAAAAAAAGTATATATTTTTTCTAAATTATCGAAAAAAGTTGACACTTCAAGAACCCGTTTCGCAGCATCGTTTAAAATTAAATTTAATGCGTGTGCAGCACAATGAACATAATCGGCATTCGGGGCATGCTCTTTTATAAGGGCTTGTAATCCTCCATATACACCCGACATAACATTTGCTCCATCGTAACCCTGTCCTCTACATTTAGACAAATCAATTCCATATTCTTTAATCATATTTAAAATTTCAGTTTTAAGTCCTTCTGCACTGCAATCGGATACTGCTATAAACCCTAAAAAGGACTCACAGATTTTTAATTCTTTAGGTGCATTATCATCATTTTCTGTTATCGAGATGTATCGAAAAACTACAGAAAGTTGGTCAATTTTTGACAAGTCTTGTGTTGTATCCAAAATAATTGCCAGAAATGGTACTTCTTAATTTCTAAAATAATATTATTTCTAACTGCGGTACCAAGCAAATTAATAATTTCATTTTGAATCGTAGGGCTTAAATAATTTATTTCGCCTTTTGGTTTTAAAAGAAGTTCTTTTAAAATAGGATCATAATTAGATAGTAAACGTAAAATGGACATAAAATTTCCAGAATCAGAATCATGGCCTCTTAAAGGTAGATTACATGATGCTAAAGTAATTATAACATCAATTATACGATGCAATACATCTCTCCAGAATGTAATTTTACTATTGATTTCACTTTGCAATAAAGTATCAATGGTATTTCCTTGTAACCAATTATTATAAGAAAGGGATGCATTAATATGCTGCTGTGAGTTTTCATGGTCAAATATACATTGCGTAAAATTGCTTCTAACGGAAACACCGTTAACCCATGCAGAGGAGTACGATTTGCTTTGACGATCTGCTAATAACCAACAGAAGTGGCAATATGGCTTGTTTAAAACATTAGAATAACATAGCCACGGTCTTGGAATTTTTGCGCCAGCCTTATTAAAATATGAATAATGATAGGCTGAAAAACATCGCTTTGTTTCTAAATCTTTTGGAAACGGTCCTTGTGGTTTAAATGGACCCAATTTAAAAATTATGTTTCGTTCGCATTCAGTTGGACTGTCACCAAAATTTCCTCTATCTGACGAAATTATATTTAAATTCTTCAGACTTCTTCAGATCATCGATTTGGGTTTCTTCTATTTCCGAATGGACATCTAATGGAGAATGTGCTTCAGAAGAATCTAAAAATATAATTGAATAAAATTAATACAGTTAAGATTTTTTTTAATTATTCGAAACTAAAGGACTAAAACTAATGCTTAGATAAATTTAAAAAATATATGTTAAATAACGTACGATACAAGTTACAAGTATTTGGTCAAAAATTGATATTTATAATTTTTTGTAGGCGACATAATCTAAAAATCTTAAAGTGCTAAATTATCTATTCTCCCAGCATTAGAGAAAAATGGCTTTGAGAGTAATATCAACTACTAATGAAGAATATCAAAACAAAATTCTTATTATTGCTCGGTACAATACGTGATCAGGTATTTTCATGTATTGAAGGTTGCCATTGTTCTTTCAAAAAACCAAATACACCCTTCACTTGGTAGATAAATAGGTAGATAGGGATGCAGACAGCACCTCACAAAATTCCAAATCACGACCGTTTTACGAGATCAGCCGAAGTCGGCCAGAAGTATTGACGGGAAATTTTCATTTGTAGGTTGCGTCATTGTGAAAGGTCACAGCATTTGTATGTATGTTCTTTTATTATAAATTGTTTCGGATTTTATTATTTTATTTACTCTATAATCTAACGTAATAAACAATATTGAGATGCCCCTTAGTCGGCAACTAACTACACAAGTACACAAACAGCAATCTCGCCAAACGTATTAATTCTGTGGCGCCAAGGCATCCGGTTGTCGTGTCAAGATCGGGACTTCTCGTTGGTGAAAATAAGCTGCTTTAACTAACCAGAACTATCCATGGGCGCCCTCTCTAACCCCTCGGGAATCGGCCAGAAAGGGCGGTCATGGTTAGTTCTGGTTAGTTAAAGCCTATTTTCCCCAATTATATTTCAGACGTAATAAATCACTAAAAGTATACTTTTTTGTCAACTTGACATGTTTTTATACGATTTCTGTGGGGTGGGTATAACGAAAAAGGTCCGTAATTCACATTACACCTAGTGGGAAAGTGAACACCGTATATTCAAACATTTTTTGCCAAATTATTATAATTATTTCATTATATAACATAGTTTATGGCACTCGGTATATTAATATGCTAAATGGATATTTAGGTTTCTATTTTCTGATATATAAATTGAAAATCGATCCCAAATAAAAAATTAAATAAGTTATATAAGCGAAGCGGTCCGTGCGAAAAAAAAAAGACTAACTTTACACATTTTTTGCATAAATAACTAGTTTTAATAATATTTTGTATTGGTGAAGATTTGATGAAAGTGCACTCATTTAATTTTAGTATTTACTTTTTTTTTAACGAACATTGTAATATATTATAAATTGTTTGGGATGTTTCTATAATCTAACGTAATAAACAATATTAAGACGCCCGTTAGTCGGCAACTAAGTACACAAACAGCAATCGCCGAAGGCATTCGTGTCGAGTTCGTGATTTGGAATTTTGTGAGGTGCTGTCTGCATCCGCTTGTAATAGGTAGTACTTACCATTGCAATCTAAGTCACTCACAGAAGCTGACTGCTGAAAAAAATGAAGAAATTTTGGGCATTTTTTTTATAACCTCCTCCCTTTTCTGTTTACTTTTTCTTTTCATAGCTCCACTGGGATAATTCTTTCCTTTCACTCATTCTTTTCACAAATCAAATTAATTAACCAATAAATAATCAGAAGAATAAGATTGTATTGTATTCCAATGTAATAACGTTTGAACCGGAATGAAATAAAACTCGTAAATATTGCTCCCGTAGTTTGTCATTATACATCTGTTATTGGGGATTTCCCCGTTTAAGTGAATGACTTAAACGGGGAATCGCGCAATAACGGATGTAGGATGTTGCCAACTTTTGGGCACACGCTTAACCCGAGAAAAAAAGAGATCGTTTTTTTCGACTTTTTCATTCTAAAGTGAAAACTGAAAAACCGTATGACAGTTTTTTTATATGGGGGTGACATGTGGATAACATTTTACTAATTTTTGCTTACACACGTTAGGGGCCCCGAGCCCGGGGGCCCCGTATCATTGATACGGCTGATACGGCGGTAGCTACGCCCCTGACGTCCTTCAAAATTCGCCAGATTCTATACAAAAGAAAACTTTAACATTGACAAAAAATTTATTATTTACTTGAGCTGACAAATATATAACCAATTCTGTACCTGAGAGCCAAACTGTATTAACTCCATTTTTTTTCAAATCAATATTAAGTTTTCTTCCTACTAAACGACACTCGCTTTTTAACGTGGAATAAAGTATTAAGTCCTATATAATATACTTTTGAAGTTAGCCAAAGTTAAATAGTATTATATCAATAACCTGTTCCGAGCTAAAGAGTATTATAGAGTTAATATTGGTAAAGAACCTTTACATGTGTGGATATAATACAGTTTTCAGTGTGTTGATATTGTTGTAAAGAGGTGCATGTGTATTTTGTATTCCGCCAAAAAATGGCAAATAAGTCAAGAAAAATATTGGAAATCGCTTTAAAAAACTCGCAAACACAATCCCCGTTTAAATTAGTACCCATGCAAAATACCCTTATTAAGGAAAATGAAGAAAATAGTGGTGTTGTAGATTCTAACCTCCAAAAAGGTAAGTACCAATTCCTATTTATGTAAATGATAGTACTGTACCAAAAGTGTTTGCATTACGTTGATACTATTTTTTATGGTTGTTTAGACAAATAGTTCGACTTAATACATTTATTTAATGCTGAAATTATTAATAAGCATGGGTGGGAGTTAATACTATTACTGGAAAGTCAATAACCCTTTTTGGAGTTAATACTGCTACTGGAATGTAAATAATATTCTGTTGGAGTAAATACTGTTTTTGTATGGATAATTTTTTAAAAAAGTGTCGAAATATTTTAAGATTATTGATAACGTATATGCATAAAAAAATTTGGTCGGGTACTCGTTTGTCATTTATTTTTTACCTACTTTATTAAGGTATTAAGTATATTTTACTCTCGATTTTACTTATTTAAATTAACATTCTAATCATAATTTTGTTGATAATAAATAAATAATATTAAAGATATAAATAACCAAAATTTCAAATAATATTTATTATTTGAATGATTAGTTGCTTTTTTAGGTTGAGACTAATGAATTCTGTTATCTGAATAAACGTTTCGTTCAAGGCCTTTTGAAATTGATTGGTTGTAATGTTTTTAATTTCTTTGTTAGTTTGTTCATACGTAGTCGGGTAGTATTATTACTGTTAAAATTATTGCTTCCCATAAAAATAATTTTAATAAAACCAACGATGGTCTGATTTATTTTTTGTACCTACATTTTTTATTTAATATTCAGTTTCACCCAACGAGATTCATGTTAAAATTGACGGTCAAATCAATGCCAACCAGAGTAACCTGCAATATCATATTCCCCCTGAAATCGGGTCTTCTAGTCTCATGGAAAATGACCAAATTCTAAATATCGCTATGGACGGTATGGAACCCTTAGTAACAGCTCAAGATGATCCTGCCTTAGTGGATGGAACCAGCAATAATAAAGGTATATTCTACATTTGAGTAATATTTTGGATATTTCAAAATAAAACTAACCTTTCTTTTTTGTAGAACCATCACAAATTGATGAGCCTTCATTTGTCGACTTTGATTCTGACGATTCGGTGGCTGATGAAACGTATCAGCCACTTGAATCAGAAAAAACCTCAGAAGAATCCCATTCTGAACAAGAATCAGATAAAACAGAGCAAACTGAAGCTCCAAAAGCCAGAGGAAAGAAGAGAAAGTCAAATCCTAAAATATGGCAAAAAAATGTTCGCAAAAGGAAGGTCACAGGTGGTCTGGAGAGAAAAACTAAATGCGGTTCTGTAAATGCAAAACAAGTCGGACTGCCTTGTAAAGAAACTTGCCATTTACGATGTTCGACAAAAGTTTCTGAAGAGCACAGACAGGCAATTCATTCAATGTTCTGGAATCCTGATAAAGATATGGACTTAAAGCGACAGTTTGTTGCCTCTATGGTTGAGTGTGTGCCAATAATGCGTACACGTCCAGCAAATGGAAAGCGACTTGCTAAACGGCCTTTTACCAGACACTATTGTTTTGATGTGAACAATATTAGAGTGAACGTTTGCCAAAAGTTTTTTCTTTCAACTTTAAGTATTTCAGAAACTTTTGTCACAACGGCTATTAGAAAGAAATTGGATGGTGGAATAATAGACGATGATGGAAGAGGAAAACACATCCCAGTTAACAAAATTTCTGAGTTCGTGAAACAAGGAGTTCGAGATCATATTAAGAAGTTTCCTGTAGTAGAA
The DNA here is from genome assembly GCA_019359885.1 of Listronotus oregonensis. Lineage (NCBI taxonomy): Eukaryota > Metazoa > Arthropoda > Insecta > Coleoptera > Curculionidae > Listronotus > Listronotus oregonensis. The sequence continues at coordinate 37,618 of JAHBCN010001786.1, read as the reverse complement.
TCTCACTACACAAGAGAGCGCTCAGACAGAAAATACTTGGGAAATGAATTAAATATAAATCGAATGTATGAACTCTATAGGTCAGACTGCCATGAAAATAATGTGCCTGAAGAAAATATTGCCAAAAGTTGGCTATACTCGACAATATTCAATACGGAATTTAATTACTCGTTTAAGTTGCCATACAATGATACCTGCGATGAGTGTGATAAGTTTTTGTTAGCCAAAACTCAATCTATGGAAAATCGAGAAAATATTGACAGAAGTTATCAGGAGCACCTTGACGAAGCTGGTAAAAGATATGCTTTAAAAAACAGATAAAGAGACAGCTATACAAAGTGATGGAAAACTTAAATTTATTACGGTAGATCTACAAAAATGTCTTCCAACGCCTCTGTTAACAAACCAACAAAGCTTTTATAAACTTAAGTTGTGGACATACAACTACACTATTTCAGATGCTGCGGGAAACGTTACAACGTGTATTATGTGGGACGAATCTAAGTCAGGACGTGGGGCAAATGAAATGGCTTCTGGCATTCTCAAATGGGCAGAGGCTTTAAGTGAAAGCGTACAAGAGATAACTATCTGGTCGGATAACTGCCCGTCCCAAAATCGTAACATGATTATGGTGATGGCATATTTTTGGATTTTAAAAAAGTATCCAAATATAAAAAAGATTGATCACAAATTTCTACTACGTGGACATACGCATATGGAGGTAGATGGTGATCATTCTTTAATTGAGAGAGAACGAAAACGAACCCCATTTTTAAAAGTGATGACGCCCTGGGACTGGCAGCAACTTGCAAGGCTGTGTTGTCGGTCAAAAAGTTTTAACGTCGTTAATATGGAAGTACCCGATTTTAAAGATTTTAAATCTTTGTATACTTCTTATAGCTCACCGTTTGTTGTACGTAAAAAAACTGAGGAAAGTGAAGATTTTCGTATGTCAGATGTGGTTCACCTACAAGCACGCAGTGAAAATATGGGTGTATTGTATTTTAAAACAAATTTTGGAGCAAGCACGTTTAAATGTGTCGATCTTAAAAGAAATGGCAGGCGTGTTGTTTTTCCTGAGCTTTTGCCTCAAATACGTGAGCAGGCAAATGAAATTTCGACGAAAAAATATAACCACCTACAGTCTTTATTGCCCTGGATTCCAAGCATTTTTCATGGTTTTTATAAATGTTTAGCTCATTCTGATAAGGCTACTGATGATATTTAATTATCAGCAGAATTTGGCTTAAGTTTTTTGTCCTTTTTTTGGCTTTGCAATTATTAAAAATAATAAATGAATAATTTCACAATACACTCACAGTGTTTTATTGCCAATATTAACTCCATTTTTACTTTTTAACAAAAGTATTTAATACAGTCTTTAATCGAAGTATTAGGGCTAAATGATATTAACTCCGTTTAATTGTTTTTCTAATAATTTTTTTGGAAAAAATAATAAACGTTTTTAAAAATTAAAAAAAAGGAAAATATAAGGACATGCCCATCTCATTATTGAGTGTAATTTCTCTTTTAATGGTTCTTAAATAAACATTTTCTGTTAATTTAAAGTCTAATAAAAAGTTTAAACTGCTCTGCTGTAAAATTTGATTTTTGTGAGTTAATACAGTTTGGCTCTCAGGTACAGAATTACTTAATAAATTTCTGCCATTGCCACTTAAAAAAAAACAAATTAAAAGGATGGTGATTAGAAAGGCTTATTAAAAACAGGTCTAATTTTACATTTGCTTAATGTCACATTTGTAGTTTATGTTGGTAAATATTATCAAGTGTTTTTAATAAATCCTGTATCGGTGTTTAGATCTTTTTGCAGCTTTGTCAATAAGAATCTTATATCTCTCTAAATCTCTGATTTTAAAATATGAGTTGTGGTGGGTCAAATATACTCTGTTCTAATAGATTTTTTTATTGTAAAATTTTGTGCATTTAGTCCTAATTCCTACAGTAAAATTTATGCTCAGCATGCGTAATCATTTAGGTAGAACGTTAAAGGTAGGCGTCCACCCCTGATAGCCAGTGCTACTGAACAAAAAGTTACCCATTAGTAGTTGTTACCAATTTGACGTTAAGTTAACGACAATTCTTTACTGAGTCAAGTTTGCCTACAAGTTGTTGACAGTCTACCACCGGCAATTGCATGGAAATTGCCAGCAACACTTGTAATTAAATACCGTACAACTTACCAGCAATAACTTGCACTGTAACTTTTTGTAGCCAAGTTGTCCTCAAGTTGTAAGAAATTTGCCGACAATTTTCTCAAAACTTTGTACTTGTCAACTTTTTCGACAACTTGACTACAACTTCCGAAGGTAAATTCCCGGCTAATTGTCATCCACGATGGGTATCTGGGACTAGTGGGCATCGAACGAATTTTTTTGGATTCTACGTTAACTGCCACGGATCATCGGAATCGACATTACTCTTCTTATGTAACTAGCTAATTGGCCAGGACTGGACGTTATGTCATTACTTATTAATGAAAAAAATGTCTTTATAATTTGTTTATTATTTAAGAGTGCATTTACGCTACACCTTAGGGGTCGGGCGAAAGGACGTGGAGACGGTGGGCGGAGACTAACAAACTCCCACACCACAATTTTCGTAAAGCCGCATTAAAAATATTATATTTTATTTAGGTTCTTCCAAATTCGATGTATCGATGCGATGTTGTTTCCGATTGCAAGCCTACAGGAGATAACGTTTTTCGGTAACTATTTTTCACTTAAATGACATAAATTATACACCATTTTAAAGGTAAGGAAATAATCTATGCCTCTGCTGTAGCGGATTTTTAAAATATGTGTCGAGTTAAGAAAAAATAGTATCTAAACATAACCGATTTTAGGGTGACTTTCACTCAAGGAAATATTAAAAACTAAATCCAAATTTAAAAAACTATTACAGCAGAAGCCTAGATTTAAGTGTTGGCTTTCATATAGTTTTTGAAAATTATATATAACTTATACCGTTTTTGAGAAAAACATTATGCCCCGAACCCCAATATTTGCGGCGCGAATGGACTCTTAAGCAAGAAGAAAATAATAAGAAAAAACTGGATGCATAATATAACTATAAAAAGACCAAGACAAAACAGCTCAACAGAGTTCTTTCAATATTTTCGAAAGTCGCATGATACATTTTAAGCATTGTTAGATATATTAGACCATATTTATTAAACAAAATTTAACAAATCTTTACGACCTGTATAAAAATTGACAGTATGTTAAGAATTTTTATAATATTCGATGTAATACAAAGTTAATATCGGTAAATCTAGCTTTTTATATAACACAAAAGAGATTTAATCATTAAAATAATAATAATATCCATGATCTTGTCAACAAAAACTAACAAATATTAATACATATAATCTGGTTTTCTAATAAAAATCTGGAAACGGAAATACCAATGCCTGCGTGAAAATGTCGGTATTCGCACTGTCAGCATTGGCATTGTCGGTACACAACGGATTTTAATTCTCTCTTCGGAATCCCAAACGAAAATACCGTGCAATCCGTACGATATTGATCGGTGGATGCCCATTTGAGATTATGTTAAGTGTATTTATTCATATTTATACCAAGAAAAACCAGTCATAAATCTCCGAATTAGGACAGTAGCAAAAAGCCCATAAAATATCCTAATTATACAATTCATAAAACCTTTCTTTGGCCGGGCTTTTTGAGAATGTTCAAGAACCATTCTTTATATTCAATGAGTTAATCGAAAAATTACCTGAATGCAAGCCTTTTTGTAAAAAAGAGCATTTTTCGCACTAATTTATTTTGTTAAAAAGTTATCAATACGAGATTTGTGTTTATAGATTTTTTAGTATTTGGAACAAATCAGTATTAATTATTTTTAGCTGGAAAAAAAATTTCGAACATACTTCCGGCGGTATTAAAAGTTAAGTTGTGTAAATAATGAGGCGTGTCCGCTACCAACAATTTTATGACTGGTTTTTTTCTTGGTTTAAATATGAATAAATATACTTTACTTATTTAAAAAATCCAAATCTCGCAATGCGTACCGTCAAACACTGGTTTAAAGCATACTAAAAGCGGCTAAAACATCTTACCATCTGAATAATTGGGTGAAACCCGGTATACCATCGTATTTTTGGGATGCTCAATTTAAATTTAATATCTGTTTTTGGCTAAAAAAAAAATCCTAGGCTTTAAAAAGCAATTTTGAAAATATTTTTGAAGGTTTTCTGTTTTCTTACAACTTACCATCTTATAATCTTCATAAAACCGTGGTAAAAAAATACATTTGGATTGTAAGAAATATTATATTATTATATTGTTCATATAAGTATTCAGTGAACATCTTTAAACAAATGTACAAAAAGATACAATATTGTAATATACAATATTAAATGATTATTATTGTTAAATTATTTGGAAAAAAGAATAGTAGTGTCATTTTGAACGAAAACCTAATTATCACACTTTTTACGAACGAATAAAAATTAAAATGTTTATGGAAGATTGCTCCGATGAAATTAAGTTAAAAGATATCACAGAAGATATCTTATCCTTTTAAAGGAGCTGTAGATCTTGAAAATTTTCATAATAGTTTAAAAATGACAGACAATTAAGTAGTAAAACTTTTGCAAAAAAAGCTAAATAATAATGATAGATCTTGAATAGAATCAACTTTAAGTACCAGTGAAAAATACTAATACTATAAAAATCACCATTAAAAAATAAAACACAACAAAATAACAACAATTAAATACAAAATTTAAGTCGTCTAGAAATAACAATGCTTTAGCTTCATCGCTGAGCTGAAGATTTTTTGATTTTGGTTGAGGTCTTAAGGACGTGATGTACGGGTCGGATGATACCAGCATCGAGTTAAAAACATCTTCATTTGTGACTATTCTGTTAAATTTTCTGGTGTGATGTGATCTAATATATTTATAGTCTTTTTTCGACTTTCCTGCGCTTCCTCTTAAAATGTAATAATGGGAAATACCGCACTTTCTATGATTTGGCTACCGTGCATGAGAATTTTATGCACGGTAGCAAGCATGTAAAACCACGGATACAGAGATATCGCAAGTTGAGCTGTCTCTTTAGCATATGCATCAAATTTTGCTGGATCGATGTTAATGCTATCACTAGTAATCACCTCTAAAATTACAGCGAGTCGGTCGACTAGTCTTTTATCGATATTTAGTATTTCAGAAGTAACCGCAGTATTGCTGAAAAACTTCCGTGAAGTATTCCCCGAATTTAAGGTACCTCACGCTGGGTTTGACAAAATAGGGTTATATTTTAGTATAGTTAAGCTGTATAGGAGGTCCAAGAGCCCAAGAGCTCAGACAAATCAATTTACTACTAAGCTCTTTCATCTTTTGGTACACAAAAATATTGAATATTTTTATTTTTTTTACGCCAGTTATAGCAATATTTTATACTGCAACTTGGCATTGGAGTCATATATTTTACACTTTTCTTGAATCTTGTATTACAATAATTCCTTCAGAAAATTTCAGACTTTTTGATGTTACTATAAAAGGCGAAGAGAACCTTTAAAATAGCCAGAGTTAAATCGACTTTCTAACGATTCAGTTTATGACATTGACGACTAAATACGTTTGTAAATCTGTTTGCCAATAAAAAAGGTGTAAAACCAGGATCCGTGTTTTTACACGAGGTGTTACGGAACACAATTATGATAAATGTTCGCTCTTCTAGCGTTAATAACGTGAAATTTTAAGTTTTTCTCACCTTTTTTCCGAGAAACGAAGGAATCATATGATCATCTTCAGCGTGCATTATCATGACGGGGCAGTCTACGCTAAGGATGTTTGTCGATGAATAAAAATGAAAACCATTGTAATCCAGGGGCGTCAGCACGGTTGCGTCAAAATAAACTAGCCACTTAAAGATCTAAAAGTAAAAGTGGGTTTCAATATTTATTTTAAAAATACTAATTTCCTTTTATATCCTTTCTTTCATCAATTGATCTGTTTGGAGATGCTTTTTATTTCATAAAAGCGACATTTAATTAAAACATGTTTTATAAAAAGAGAAAGACTTGATTACTACATGTAACAGAATTCGTGCTAGAAGCTTTTAGTAAGTAAATTTAATAAAAATGTTAACCGTTATAAAGGACCCAATTGATTTAGGTAATAAAGTAAAGATAAAATCATTTATTTTTGTTTTACCGCTCTTTAGTCGACAATTTAGAAAGTTTGGGATATAGGTTTGAAGGATTTTTTTTTTCGTATTTTTTTAAGGAGACTAAAAACACTGCCATGTTTACTCATTATAAAAATATTAAGAAATATTACTATTTACTTTGGTAAAAAAATCAACATACCTGATATATTACGTTTATATTAGGATAAATGTTTTAATTTTAAAACTGGGTTTAGTTTATATAAATTTGTTAAAAGTGATTAGACCTACTAAAGAAATTTCAATTTTTTTTAATAATTCACCCCTTGTTAATAAAGATGGAAGCTGCAAAGATCCAATATCCAAGCGAAGAATGCGAATTTTCGCGAAAATTCGCTGCTATGTACGCCCAAACATCCGCATTTAAATTACTGCCGCCATCTCCATCTTACTGCTGATTTCGTAACTAATCGCGTATTGTTCTTTTTTTTTTTAATGTGTATACACAATTATTGGTCATTTTGCAACATCAATGATTGAAGACCCATCTGCCTTTGACATCTTTTAATTGAAAGTGGGGTGAGTGGGCTGTGAGGGAATCCTATAATTGTTTTATTTTGGTTTTAAACAAATTTTTGCAAGGTAACCATGTAAATCATGTAATATATTTTCTTTTGGCACAGTATAATTAACAGGCAGCACGATCTCTTCCTGGCGGCGCCTTTGCTATTTTTAAGCACAAAACAGGAAAAAACGCGCAAGAAATGATTACAATTCAAAAAAATGAGACAGATTATATCACAGCAAAATGGCAGCTAAACCTGCGCGAGGAAAATGACCGAATTGTCCCGCCAATTCATAAAATCGTGCTACTCTTTGTTATTTATGCTGGGATACCGGTATTTTGTGGTTACCTAGCAAAAATTTGTTATTTGTTTCCGAGCATGGCGCCTCAAGATAATGAGCACCATATCTGGGTTACAAACTAGAATTAATAAATTCTATGGTTACAAATATAGCCCTCAAATTACATTAAAATAAGATGGCGCTGGTGTTCTAGGGCGGCATTTTTAAACTTCACTTTATTAAATGTTTATTAAAATTTTAATCAACATTGTAGTAAGGTGTTTATTTTGTACATAAACAGGGTTATTCAACGAGAACTAGACAGGCCGCTTTTTTGACTCTACCTGTACTTTTATAAAAAAGTGAAATAGCCATCATATATAATTTTTCCCTTCGAATCCGAAAATGATTAATGTAAAATAATTGAACATCAAATAAAACTGCTAGGGGTCATTTTGAAATTTTTCAAAATGGAATGCCATATTTTTTATGTGATTATCCGATTCCTCGTATATCTTTTGAACCAAAATCAAAATGGTCCATTTTCTGCACGTTTAAATCGAAAAACAAAATCGTCTACCGTGTCATTAACACCTAAAATATTGTTACGGATACCTGTTCACTCTTTAACGGTAGTGTCATTTAGACAAGTAAAAAAATAAAGTTTAAAAGTTGTTTATATTTTTCATGAATTAGGAACAAATAACGTTAAAAAATTAAATATTCATTAGGAGACCGTCTACACATTGTAAAATTATATTACAAAAGCGGAGAAAATGTTCAAGAAAGGCAAAGAAGATTTTTCGAGAGTTTCCAGAGACGTATTTCAGTGGATACAATTCTAAGAATTAGGACTCTATTTGAAGAAACAAAAACATTGAAAGATAGGCGAAGAAATATAAGAAGACAAAACATAAGAAATCGAGCAATTTTTCAATTTTTAGTATCCTTTCCGTTCAGTATCTAACTCAAGAACAAAAAGAAGTTCGTTTTCGATTTGTTGCTTTGATGTTGATAAGAGAGCAAGACGAGGACAACAACTTATACAAAACGATATCGAGGACCTCTTGGAAGGATTGCCATTGCAAATCTACAATAATATTATTTGGGAACAGGATGGCGCTCCACCTCATGCCGTTCGAGAAGTGGTAGTATATTTGAATGGGCGTTACAACGAGTGGATTGGCCGTAACGGAACACTTCATTGGCCATCCAATAGCCCAGATATCACACCAATGGATACATTTTTATGGGGCCATTTAAAAAACGTAGTTTAATTGATTGATGAGCTACAGCAAAAAATTGTGAATGAAATTGAGGGATTCTCTGGAAAGACTAAAAAGGGGGCATCGTTTCTGTTTTGAAAACAACAGAGGACATATCGAACATTTATATTATTAAGATGTCTGGTGTTCTTAAGTTTAATTTACAGTTTTTTCTTATGGGGTACCTATTTCTTTTATATGCTATATTCTACAAATATAGTCTTAATTCTTAGAATTGTATTTATTGTATTACAATGTGTAGACGGTCTTCTAATGAATATTTCTTTTTTTAACGTTATTTGTTTCTTATTCATGAAAAATGTAAGCAGCTTTTAAATTTTATTTTTTTAGTTGTCTAAATAACACTAACGTTAAAGAGTGAACAGGTATCCGTATCAATATTTCAGGTGTTAATGACACGGTAGACAAAAATTTTTCGATTTAAACGTGCAGAAAATGGACAATTTTGAATTAAAAAAATATCATTTTAGATCAAAAGATATACGAGGAATCGGACAATCACATAAAAAATGTGGCATTCCAATAAAAAAATATCAAAATGACCCCTAGCAGTTTTATTTAATGTTCAATTATTTTACATTAATTATTTTCGGATTCGGAGGGAAAAATTATATATGATGGCTATTTCACTATTTTTTATAAAAGAACAGGTAGAGTAAAAAAATCGGCATGTCTAGTTCTCGTTGGATAACCCTGTACACAAAACTAGTTTTGTTTTATTATTTATTATAAAATATATATATATATATATATATATATATATATTATATATATATATATATATATATATATATATATATATATATATATATATATATATATATATATATATATATATATATATATATATATATATATATATATATATATATATATATTCTGTTTAAAAATGGGTAATTTAAGGATTTCAGGATATTCTGTAGTTTTGGGTTTTGACCTATTTGCGGCTGTATAACTCAAAAACTGAGAGTTTCTGGCAAAAAACTAACTTTAAATTCGTTATCGTTACCCCAAATTACCCCAGTATATTTATGCACTTTATTTAAATTGGCTGTGGGTACGGTAAGTAAAAAAACATTTATTTTTTTATATTATGGTTGTCTTAATTTAAATTTCCATGCCAAAGAAACACGTTATTCAGTGTGTTATTAGCAAAAATAATAAGACGTAGGTACTAAGTAAAGACATATAATTTAAATTATTTTGTATTTAATTATAAAAAAATTGGTCAAAAATTATTTGTTATTATTAATATTTATTATTTTAAAACCATTTTCTTTGAATATGGTAGTTGCTTTGTTACCTTTATTATTTATGGTACAATAATTGCTTTTTGCTATTTTTTATTAAAAATATCTATTACCACGTCTAACTTCCTGAGAAGTTGCCCGTGTCAGTATATTATATTTCTATTATACCCTCTATGGCCTGTGTACCTACCTCTGTGATCTATGGCGATAACCAAAAATTCCTTTCTGAATATTCCATACTCCCATGTTTTTGCGGCTCTGTTCGCGTAGACTCCATGTAAGTAAATTAAAATATCATGTTGACTATCTCTTATTATTTCTGAAACACTATTTGTTGCCACCTTGCCTTTCTCGTCCTCTGGTAAGATAAGCCAAGCTCCAATTTTGGTAATTGTTTTGTTGTTCTGGTAATCTGTAACTACTATGTAGAAATTAAGTACTCCTTCGATGCCATATTTTTCGGGATTATTGAACTTTGGATTTTTTGGATGATTAACTAAAATATGATAAACATTGTAAAAGAAAACTGCCTTTGAAAAGACTGGCTGGCATTACAAACGCAACATATCGCACTTACTCATTAAAGGTGGATATCAATTTTTTAAAATTCGGTTTAAAAAATGCATATTTTTTTTGAAAATAAGCGTCACAAGTAAATTTCCCTAATCAACGTCCTAAAAACAAGTAAATTCCAAGTATGCTGAAAGCAAATAAATTATGATTTTTTACCAAAAGTGACATATTTAAAAAATATATGTCCTTCAACGTTAAAATAGAACCAAGTTTAAAATTAAATTGTAAAAAAAAACTAAGTGACTCAAAAACCCGAAAAAATTATTTTTCAAATAATTTCCTTCAACGTTACAATAGAAACCATGAAAGTTTACATAAATTATGCTTTTTAAAAATTTTTACCATAGTGATATAAACACTGAACACCTAGTAAAAAGATTTGTTTTCAATTAATTTTTGTTTAACATTACAAAAACAACACATGATAAAATGTTTAACCTTACCACTTTCGCATTTTTTTAATCCAGATTTTTTTCCAATATGTGATAGCTGATAAATGAAATATTAAAGGTTAGTATCATCAGGATTGTCAATGATCGTGTTTGTAAACGTTGTTTGCAAATGTTAATAATCCTCAGAGTAAGAGGAAATGCAAATTATCGCCAATTAAGAGAGTTTGAACGAAGACGAATAGTTGGATTAAGGCAGGCTGGAATTTCATCCTGGGATATTGGTGCTGGACTGCAAAGAAGTTTAGATACTGTGGTGAGATGTTGTCAAACATGGCTCCAAGAAGGCCGAACACAAAGAGCCAGGGGCACAGGACGATTTGCAGAACAACACCTCTTCAAGACCGCCGCTTAAAATTTCTAGCTTTACGAGATTGTTTCTCCACAACCAGGGCAATTGCGAACCAGTGGTTTACAGAACATGAAAGGCGATTCGGAATGCGAACAGTTTATCGTCGAATAATAAGTTTTGCTTTTTTTCATTCCGTCCTCACTGGGTCTTACCTTTAACTCGAAAGCATCAAAACAATCGACTTCAGTGAAGTAGAGAACGACTAGCGTGGGACCAGAAATAGAACACAGTGGTCTTTAGCGACGAATCCCGATTTTGTTTAGCCATGCCATGCCGTGATCCCCAATCGTTTGTTAAAAGGCACGTTCATCGTACTGTTGGGATTATAAGGTGGGTAGTCTCCTTTAGTGTTTATTAGAGGCAGCATGACTGCTCAGTGTTACGTTAAAGAAATAGTGAAGCCACATTTGATTCCGTATCTTAGTGCTCAAATTAATTTGCGGCCATGGCCACCAGGATCTTCCGATTTGTCCCCTATTGAACACGTTTGGGACATCATCGGTAGAAGATTAAACAATTTACAATAGCCACCTCAAAGTCAGTTTGCGCTTCGACACGAGGTTGAGTTGGCCTAAAATGAAATACCCCAGGAGAGGTGACCTCTCAGAAAAAAATCAGGAACCATAGATATATGTATTATATTTATTAAAAAAACATAGGTATAAAGTCACATACTTAAAACAAATTACACTGCACGAAATCTCTACGATGCAATCCTAGAAAAATGTGTGTAAAATCAAGAAAGACAACGTCCCAACGATTTGCTCATAAAAGGTTTGACATTCTCTCCTGCGTTAGACAACACGTGATAAATATGAAAGCGTCTGAATGCAGTAGATTTTGTCACAAATAGAAGGGACAAAATGTACTATGTGTCGATGCTGTTTGTGTTAGTTTACAGTTTAGCAACACTATCTTAACTTTGCTTGTGGTTAGTTCTGGTTAGTAGTAAGTAGTAGTAAATAGTAAGATTTAACTTTGCGAAATTTGAGATTTGACGGTAAAATTTAATGAAATTCACAAAAAGAAATAAATAGAGGATTTGCTTTAAAAGGTTAAATTTTTTCCTGGGGGCACCCATATAGATTAAATTTTTTTCGCAAATCCCAACATATTTTTTTTTTGTACTAGAGTGTTCATCTTGAGGCGAATAGCATCTTTTATATATTTAGTGTATGTCCCATGTCTCACTTTTCAGATAAAAATTTTGAAAATGCTAGGGCCGTCACCGAGTAATAACCAGTTAGTTCTGCTCACTACTAACCAAAACTAGCAGAACTAGAACTTAGAACTAGTTCTGGTTAGTAGTAACCAGAACTAATCAAAAAGAAGAAGCACTTATTGGTGAATGTAAATAAAAATACACTCTGCAAAATCTTACTGATTTTTATGTATTACAAAAAAAATAAAAAAATTAGGAACCAGAACATTAAAGTTGATTTTTATAGTAGATATTGCCCTTCACAATGGGGAAATTTCTCGTGACAAATGCCACCGCATTAAGACGCTTTAATATTTAGCACGTGGTTTCCCAACTCAGGAGAGAATGTCGACCCTTTAATGGGCAAATCGTTGGAACATTATCTTTCGTGATTTGACATATATTTTTTTAAGGTTGTGTCATGCCATAGGAGACAATGCCAATACGTTATTCGGCAGTCCTCATTCTAGATTATTAAATCATTTCACTCCTCGATTGCGAATGCTGCCAAGATGCGGCTAGGCCGCTAGGTTTTCGAAAACTCCACCGTGGACGGTAGCCTGGAATCTGTAACATACATCGCGGTTTCCATGACAATACGACGATGCCTCCGCTTGCTTTGGGGCTTCTGCATATTTGCCCATCAGCTTGTGTTCGGATGTTTATTTACCCCCTTTGCGTTGAAAACAATTAGATTTTGTTATAGGCAGTGATGACAAAATAATGTATGCATTTAAGAATATTGTTTCAGTTTTAAAAATATTGGTTAGCATTTTAATAACTACATTAGAAACTAAAAGGCGTATTTCGACATAAAAATTAATTAAAATCGTTTTTTGAAAAAATACTTTGGGCAAAGAAAGATTAAATGCTCTAGCAATGATCTCTATTGAAAGAGTTATGATTAGTGGCATTTTAAGTTCTAATGAAAAAGTAATTGAAAAGCTTATTGTTAACAAAACAGAAAAATGATCTTTCATTTAAAAAAATAGTGTTGGTGTCTATTTGCTTATATTACAATCTTAATTATAATCAGTTTTTGCCTAAAAAAAAATTGGGACATTACCCATTTAAATGGTGTGTATAGTGTATATTATTTTTAGCCTTTGTTTAGCCCTTGCTGTTTGACAAACCACAAGCTGCCTCTGATTTATATCTCACTAAACTATCAATTTTTTAATGTATGTAAAATGTGGTAATGCTAGCTTACTTACATGGCATAAATATAACCAGTCTTTCAAAGGAGATTGATAACCAAAATACTATTGGAATAACTACCCATATCAGAATAAACAGTACCAATATCAGTACAAATCTAAAATTAAATAATGTAATTAATTTTTTTTTTGCAAATACGGGATGTTTAAGAAGTTTTAAAAATTTAGGCCAGCAGAAATAAAGAGGGCCATATTAGTGATTTTTCTTATATTAAAAAAAAACATATGTGAAAGTAACTTTTCTCTTGTTTATTTTTGTTGCAGAAACATGTCTAGCAACATGAATGCTATTATTCCATAGCCAAAAGCACGCTAATATTCCTTTCTAAATGTTTATAAAATAATAAAAATCTATTTTTTATTCAGTAAAATTCCCAAATAATCGTGACAACCCCGCTTTAATAAATTCAGAGAGCACCGCGACAGACAGATTCAATTATTGAAACTCCTCCAACAATTTAAAAATAGCTCACTAGAACGCCAACACGTCGACATGCTTTCGTGAACTTGTAATGACCTACCAACCAATAAGAGCTCCAGGTTGGAGCGTCGGAATTTGGGTCCTTAGGTCGACGCTAACGAGGACGCGAGAGAGAGGGAGGGAGTCAAGTAGCTTCGGCGCGCGCGAAAATGGCATTTTCGGACAAATCTCCAAAATGTTTTCTTAAGTATTTGATGGTAATGTAATATTACTTTCTTCGTGTTAGCGCAAGAAATTTGGCGTAACTTTTTTATCTCTTTTTGTAAACAATTCAAATTATAAGGTTAAGTACCAAGTGTACATTTCTCTGCTTGTAAAGCCACTCTTAAGTTCTATAATGTGTTAAAAAATATCTGCATTATAAATGTAATTTTCAATGTAAATAAATTTTTAAGTAATTTTGTAAAAAAGTGTAAAGCTTCATCTTAAATAAATAAACAATTAAATAAAAGTCTACAGTGACGAACGCAATGTGGTTAGTTAGTACAAAATTAATCAACCACACAAATAAACATTACATAAACAAGCAGCTAAAGCCTTATTACTTTTTAATTTTTTAATTATACGCAATTGCTTTTTTTAACTTAATAACGATTTTTTTGAAAATCATAAGTTGTAACAGAAAAAAAATAAACGCAAAAAACCAAAAAAAAAAAGACGTCTTAGGTGCATTCTTCATTCTTTCATATACAGGGTGTCCCAGAATATGTGGGCAATTTCTCGGAATCCAATAGAAAACCTAAAAATATTATGACAAGTTCCCATAAACTTTTTTCTTATGACCCACCACTACGGAGATACAGGTGCATAACGGATGCCTCTGGAAATCGTTTCTATTTAAATAACTTTTAAGATACTAGGCGTAATTTAATGTTTTTTTTAATATGATGGTTACTAGATAAGTCTTCTTAAAATAAACCCAGTAAATCATATTTGGCTTATTTAGTTTGCCAGGGACGGACTAGCTCTGACACAATAATAGCAATTTTTTTAATACCCTGTATGATAAATGCTCGACAATATTATTTTTGGATAGCTTTAACCTTAAACTAAAAAAAAATGTATTCTTGATTGACATCGATAAAATCCGTTTAAGAGAAATAAAATATCATAGCTGGTAATTTTTTAATTTGGGTGTTTTCTAAGGTCAATATTAAGGAAAAATTCTGGGTTTTTAAGAAAAAACTTTATGTGAACGTATTCCTAAACGTCTTAATTTCGAGGGGGTAAAATTTTTCAAAATAAATTATTTATTTTTTGTTATTTTAATTTTTAATCAAATTTGGCGTACATGAGATGTATCAAAAAAGCATTTTTTGTGTCCCAAATTTTTTTTTATTTAAAAATAGGCATGTCAAATTCTGTACGAACGCCTGGTGGAAAAAAAAAAAATATGGTACACTAAAAACTGCTTCTTGATACATAGTATAGTATTCAAATTTCATTAAAAACAAAATTATTACAGATATTAATAATAAATGATTTATTTTTGAAAATTTTACCACCCCGTATCCAAAAGTTAAGACGTTCTAGGACCGTTCACATGAAGTTTTCTTCTTTGGACCCAAAATTTTCCCTAAATATTGACGTACATTAGAAAACACCCTGTATAATGTAAAAAAAATACCAACTATGATTTTTTTATTTCTCGTGAACATTGATTTTATCGATGTAATCAAAAAATACCTTTTTTAGTTTAGGTAAAAGCACAGCCCTACTTCACTACAAGCCGTGAACAAGGAAATCTCAACTATGCCTTTTGATCTAGCGAACACGTTTAGTAATATGATTTAGTTGAATGACCTTTTTCTGTTGTGTTATTGTAAAAATCAACTTTTTTGGAAAATATTGTTAAGATAAAGACTAAACCTTAAAAGGTCTTACGGGAAATTTGTGAGTGACCGGGACAGTTTTTTCCGCAGACATTGCGTAAAAACAGAATATTGCGGGTGAATGTGCCGGTGTTATAAAGTACTTAAAGTAAATGGCGGCAAATGAACTTGACATTTTGTGGTGGTGTTTTTTAAAAATAATTAAAATTGAAAGTGTGTTTTAAGATTCGTGTTTGGCTTTAATTTTGAAGGTATTTTTTTAGTTATTTTTTAAAAAAGAACAAATATTACATTGGAAATTACCGTAAGTACTTAGGTATACATTTTTGGAATTTTGTCGTTCGTTTTGATTTTTGTTATTGCGTTGCATAGGTACTTGGTGCCTGCTTATTAGATACTATTTAGTTACTGTTAATATTATTATTTTCCTCCAAGTCCTTGTTGTGTGCCTGGGTGCAAATCAATTATAAAACTTTCTTGATGGAGGAACCAGTGTATCTGTTTTCACCTTTCAAAGGACGAAAACCTTAAAGCCCATTGGCTTGGAATATTCCTAGACAGTCATGGTCACCCTCAAAATATTCTGTGGTTTGCGCTAAGCATTTTGTAGAAAGTGACATTATTAGAGAGGATGATTATCGCTTGCCAGATGGGTCAATGCAAAAGGTACCTACCAAAACTAACTAAAGTTAAATGCAGTCCATATTTTTCCAAATTTACCACATTACTTCTCAAAAACAGTCCCTGTTTCCCGAAAAAGTCCTCGAAAGCTTGGCATAAACTTGAAAACAATAATGGTCGCCTTACAAACGACACCTATTCTGCACTTTGCCATAGTACCTCTGTTTTACTAGAAATAATTGACTATTTATTTTAAAATTTGATTTGTCGTATATTTTACCAGGTAAATTTACTACTGAAAAGTTAGAAAAAAGATTTGGTAAATACAGACTTTCGGAGGTTGTAATTACAATGTTAGCTTTGATGATATTTTAAATGCTGAGAAAAAATTAGACTCAAACATATATTTAGAAGCGCTGCTGATGGTAATTTCTCTTTAGCTGAGTTAAAAAACAGGGAGACAGCTGTATCCAGGAAAATAATCTTGATTGGACAATACCTCAAAATAATTACACTGAAAAATTTTGTTTTTTCTTGAAACTGAATACCTAAATGAATATGAAATTGACAAATCGGTACAAATTTATATACCGGTTATGCCCCACAAAATTGTAAAAAAATATAATAATTGTAACATCTGTGTACTTGTTGAAAGTAAGGGAAACCAATTGACGACAATACTTTGATTGTCTACAACGTGGCGGTTTAAAGGTTCCTACCTAAATTTTAAAGAGTTCTGTTCCATATGTGCGCGATTTTTGAGAAAATTTTAATGACCCTGATACTGAAGTGACTTCCTAAAATGGAAAATCAAAAAAACTATCCTGTTGATCTAACTAATTTAACACTAGACAATGATTTATGCTCGCAATGTATTTGTGGTAACGAGAACAAAAATATGTTCATTATGATTGCTCATATTTTTAAACATTCTTTTAAATAATTATGTTAAAAAAAAAAATAACAAAAATGCCACAGAAAAATCGGAAAAGGCTGGTCAAAAAACAAAAAAAGGAAACTAGACACATTTAATAAATAAATAAACAAAACTAAAACTAAGTACAATTACTAACTAAAAAGTTAAATTACACTTGTTTCCTTTTACAACAGCATCATGTTCTTATGCCTTGACCTATGCACATAAATTAATTTGTTTTAGAGTTTAAATATTATATAAATATATGTATTTTTTCAATTATTATACTGATTTAATTATTTTAATGGAAATATCAATACTATTTACGCGATCTTTGAATTGAGCCTTAAATGAATTTAAAAATATGCGCCTCGATACCCGGATTACGCTCATCGCGCTCGAGGGAAACCGATCTGAATCTCTTGCCGGTTGCGGCGTTGCCAAGTGGTTGTTCACGGCTTGTAGTGAAGTAGGGCTGTGGTAAAAGCTATCTAAAAATAATATTGTCGAGCCTTTATCATACAGGGTATTAAAAAAATTGCTATTATTGTGTGAGAGCTAGTCCGTCCCTGGCAAACTAAATAAGCCAAATATGATTTATTGGGTTTATTTTAAGAAAACTTACCTAGTAACCATCATATTAAAAAAAATTTAAATTAGGCCCAGCATTTTAAAAGTTATTTAAACAAAAACGATTTCCAGGGGCATCCGTTATGCACGTGTATTTCCGTAGGGGTGTGTCATAGGAAAAAAGTTTATGAGAACTTGTCATAATATTTTTAGGTTTTCTATTAGATTCCGAGAGATTGCCCACATATTCTGGACACCCTGTATAAGCATATAAAGTTTTATCTACTTACAGTGCTATAAGAGTCCCCACTACAATTTTTTTCCATTTGGGCCATTTTTCTTTGGTGGCGGGAGTATACTCTAAATCGGGAGATATAAAGTCATTCGAATTCCTTCTCTTCTAAAATATATTATGTCTTTAATAGAAGTGATTAAACATAATAAAGCCACTGATCTAGTTAGTTAAAATGTCAGGAAAACCATCTACTTAATTTTTTTGCCAAACCCAGTAAACAAATTAAAAATAAATAATTTAAACAGTAAGGTTTCTTCTTATCTAAGTCATTATTACACCTGATAAGATAATGAAAGTATATAACATGTTTTTACATAATTTTTAAACATTTAAAAAACGATGTATGCAGTACAGGATGTCTAATTTTTCGACACTTTTTTAAGCGTATCTCCGTAATTGTTAGTGCTAATAAAAAAGTAATATAGGCGACATGTGCTTTTTTTGGGTCTAGCTTAAAAAATCACAATAAGAAAATTTTTGCCCGCCCAAGGCCGGGTAAAAACTAAAAAAAAAATAAGTTTTTAAATGACCCTATATTTTCTTAATTAAAAGAGACACAGAAAAATGTTTCATACAAAAGTTTATTTAAAACGATTGTTAAATATTCTTTTGTTTTTGGAACAGGTATACGGGGTCAGGTCAAAAAGTTATCCGATTTTACCTCATTTTTTAAATTGTTTGTTTTAATCTAAAAATATAATAAATTAAATTTTCTTTTTAAAAATGTAATACATTATTGATGACAACGGAGGGACTTTCGAACATTTGCAATGGTTTCCTTTTCTTTGTTATTCTGAAATCTTTATAACGTTTCCAAGTTTCTATAGCTTTTTAATTTACTTTCTTCTGCCAACTATTTCTTTTCCCATTTGTATGGAAACATAGTTTCGCTTCTAGGATATTAGCTGTTGTTTCATAGCCTACTGTAGTTTAAAGTAATCAAGTTTCAATAAATCGCATAGAAAACCAATATAATTCATGTTGTGTTCTATTTTTAAAAGAAAATGAATTGTTCTATCCTTTTTTATTAAAATATATGGGATGTTCATTAAAAAAATGAGGTTAGGCCTATAACTTTTTTACCTGACCCCGTATACTTATTCTGAAAACGGCAGATTCTCCAACAATTATTATAAATGAACTTTTGTATAAAACATTTTTCTGTATCTCTTTTAAATAAGCAAATCCAGGGTCATTCCAAAATTGATTATTTTTCGATTTTTCCGTGTATCTACTGGGCGAGCGAAAATTTTTAAATTTCGATGAAGTTTAACCAAAAAAAAATTTTTGATAACACAAACAATTACGAAGTACCGAAGCGTCGAAAAAGGGACACCCCATACTTCGAAACAAATGGTTTCCTGTTTTTTTCCGGAAATGCTGGTAGTGTGGCAACAGTAGCTTTGGGGTCGTCAATTATTCACACGTGGCTCAAAAAGGAAGAAGGTTCGACAAAACTCACGAAATATCACAAGAGGGTGTAGGGGTGTAGTAAGATATCACGTGTATTTATTTTTTTGTTGAACGCACGATTTCTAAATAACCGAAAAGCGGCGTGTGACCTCGACTCGCCGTTGCCAGGCAAAGATTCCCCATTTTTATCACGGTCCCTAATTTTAAAGAATTAAATTAGGTTATACTTACCTGTAATTAAAGATAATATTTTAATTTTTTAAAATACTTTGTACTATAAATATACACCTATTTTCGGGTAGGGAAGGGGTTGTTATAGATGGAGAGATAGAGCCGAAAAATCATCGTCATCAGTAATATTGTGTTTCTCCCGTTAAACATGTTTATTTAGTATTGTTAATTATGTCTTCACGCAGGCTCCCTGATTTCTCTTAAAATGAAAAATATTTTTAAAATCTCCAATCATTTATAAGCAAAGTTGATCACTTGATTACTTTCAATCTGATGCACGGAAAAAAACCATTTCTCTGCATGATCATAGCAATATCGGTAAACAATACCACCATGCAAGAAATATCTAGATGTAATGTTTTTAGGTGAAAACCGTGCGTCGGTCTAAAAAAAAATTAAGAGATCAAATCTGCTCATATATCAATATCTGCCAAAATAGGCAGGTGAAATTCCGTACGAACACCAGTGCTGGAAATAAAAAAATGTAGTAAACTAAAAAATACCTCTTGATACATAGTACATGTATGCCAAATTGTATTGAAATATCCAAAGTGGTATTACTAATATTAATAAAAAATGATTTATTTTTGAAAATTTTTCCACTCTGTATCGAAAAAAACTTAAGACGTTTAGGACATACGTTCATATGAAGTTTTCTTTTAAAAGTGGACCCAAGTATTGCCCCCTTAAAAATTGATACTTAGTTAAAAAAGACCCTGTATAAAGTAAGAGCTCGGGATAATTTGACCTCGTTATACTGCCCTTGGTATCCACCTAACTGTCACCCTTTTGAACTTAGACACCTTAGGGGTTCAACTTTAAGTGGCCAAAATGGCTGACATATTATCGATGACGATTTTTTTCCAAAAATTTTGCACTTTTTCCCCTTATTGCTACCCCCTGTACCCAATAGGTTGTCAGCCTACGCGAGAACGTAATTATATACAATACGAACATGTTTTACGGAAGAAACGCCATATTACTGCTAACGATGATTTTTCGGCTCTAGCTCTTAGTCCTAAACTTAACCACCTATAACCAGGGAGGAGAAGAGGGTTAGAAAAATGCATGCTTAAAAACCGTCACGTGATTAATGGACGACCCCTTTAAAAAAACGTAAAACAGTCAAATCCTAATAATATACAACCAATTGTTTGCCCAAAGCCTTCGGCGAAATATGAAAATAAAAACAAGGCCACCAGTAAACATCTCGTCTAGGACTAACTGTTAAAGCACTTAAAGATTCGGATAACTGGGTTATCCGCCGTACAGTCTAGATTTTGTATCAAAGGATTTTTTTTATTATAAATTTCAGCAGAAAAAGCGTCCAAATTTTGCCAGGCAATCCTACTGCAATCTATTCTACTCATAAAACACAGTTCATGAAAAAACAGATAGGGGCCGAATCTTAGACTAGTATTGTTATAACAAAATACAACCTTTGCTTGCCCTATCATTGACAATGTTTTTTTTAAATTCACTTCAATAAACATGTGTACCAGATACATGTTGATTTTAAATATTATCCATAGTGTACCAATCTACTTTGATTATCCGTGGTCTTATCTTACAAGGAAAGTTAATTTTAACACTTTAATAATAATATTAGTAATATAACTTACCCAACATCCACAACAACCTCTTGATTGACCCATGAAAATTCTGAATTTTTTATTAGAAATTCGTTATACGTAAATTAGTTTATTATAAACTATAGAATTACCTGAGTGGTGTTATAGGTAATCCCCTTTATCTTAACTTGCTTCTAAATACAATGATATCGCTAAGATTTAGATAAAAAAATTAATATACATAGAATGTATATAATAAGAATCTTTCACTTATTTATTTATTTCCCCAACTTAAGTAGAGAACTATAATCGTGAAAATGTGATTTCTCGTTTTTACTACTTTCTCTCTCTTCCTCTCTTTTTCTCTATTAGTCCAGCAAACTAGAGGTTACGCTTTTTTTAGGCTTAAAATTAATGAAATATTTGGCAATTATGGTCCATAATAGCCTACAACCCGATGATCCCAGACTTAAGTCATTGTCTCCTTGGTAGCGTAGTGGTCAGAGTCTCGGCTCGCCACGCCGGCGATCCGGGTTCAATTCCCAGCCGGGAAGACATATTTAGGTAGTAGTTATTTAAAATAACGTCCGTGGTGGCACTGCCGCTTTGTCTAAAAGGTGTAAGTTTCTCTGCGCAATATCCCCAACAGGGATAGTAACAATTGGACACTAAGAACTTCAGATCATCGTAGTTTTAGCTATAATTAATAAGATTTTTTTAAATTTATTCAAAGAATTTCTGAATAATGTCAATTCTAATTTTTTTTCTACATGGCAGTTCTAATATACCACTATTTTTTTTTCTTCAATTTTATAAATAAAGCTTTTTAAAATTTTTAAAATATAAGATTAAAGAAATTATTAAAATTTTTATCTATACTAATATTATAAGGAGGAAAAATTTGATTGTTTGTTTAAATTGAATAAGCTCTGAAACTACTGGACCAATTTAAAAGATTCTTTTACCATTAGAATCCTATATTATTCCTGATGAACATAGACTAGGAAAGAATTTTAGGAAACTCTCCCCCTAAAGGGGGAGAATGGGGAATGAAAGTTTATATCGAACTTCATCATTTCTGGACTTAAAAGTATAAAAAATGGTATGTAGGCTTTTGATTATGATTAAAAATAATCTGTTTTAATATTTTTAAGATTTTATCTGTTGGGGAGAATAAAATTGGGATGAAAATTATATGCACAGAAAGATTGTCATTTTTAAAGTAAAAAAATATGGGAGTTGGTAAGTGAACTTCTGATTACCCAGATAAATAGCAGACTTTAACTAGGAAACGATTTTAGGAAATTTCCTTCCCTCTAAAAGGGTGAGTGGTAGTTAAAATAAGGATAAAAGTTTGTATAAAAAAATTGTCATTTTTAAACTTGTAAATATGGGAGTTGTATTGTATTGTATTGTATTGTTATGAATGGGGTCGCTCGGCTCTAGTGTAGCCCTCCTTCACTTCGACCTAAAGAGATCTTTTGTGAATACCCTTCGTTGTTTAGTGCCCAGTAATTCCTATACCTTTAGTAAAGTTCAGGATACTACGCGGTGCAAGCTGAATAATATCTCTTCGAGGTATTTAAGCCGTTGTCGGGTCAGTTCTCTGCATTCACAGAGAATGTGTTTCGTAGTTTCGTTTGCCTCGTGACAAAACCGACATTGTTCATCCTCAGTCTTTCCCATTTTTTTGAGGTGATACCTCCAAGGGCCATGTCCTGTTAGGAAGTCGGTAACCAGTTTCAGTTCATTTTTTTGAAGTTCCAGTAGCTTATTTGTGTACTTAGGTGAATGCGCCTGCCTTTGTCCTGGGATGTTCTTCCAGTAAGTCTTTTTTTGACTCTTTTCCCATGTTCTGAGTTCCTCGTAGAGGTGGCCTCTAGTGGTGCCACAGAAGGGCTCAGGTCCATAGAATGGTCTCTGTGCTCCTTCCTTGGCAAGTTGATCGGCAATTTCATTGCCCTCCACTCCTTCATGTCCTGGTACCCACTCCAGAGTAACTCTGTTGTGTTTGGCCAATTGGTTTAGTGATTGTCGGCATTCCCAGGCCAGCTTTGAATTAAAAGAGCATCAAATCAATGCCTTCAAAGCAGCCTGGCTGTCCGATAAAATATATATGGTTGCGCCTCGAAGGCCTTTTTTGGCACATTCAGAAGCGCAAATGTCAATTGCATGGATTTCAGCTTGGAAGATGGAGGGAGCCCCGCCGAGAGACTTTGATAGTCTACACCTAAGTCCAACCCCCTGTTCCATCTTAGATCCATCAATGACCAGACAAGTGAGCCTTTTTCATGCTTTGGTTCATTCACACTCATAGTTTGGCGGTCTTGAATAACCACTTCAAAAGAGCACTGGAAGTCCCGCACTATAGGCATCATGTCCGTGGGTTTGGTCAGACCATCAATCTTGATTTTTTCCAAAATTTTAAGGTGACCAGTCAGGTCTCCTGACTTTATCTTTTGTGTCTGGATTACTCTGGAGGCACTCAGTATCGCCTCCTCTTTTATGTGCAGAAAAGGGGAAGGAGGTTCAACATTGTCTCCAGATCTGCTATTGGACAAGTTTTCATTGTTCCAGTAACTTCCAGACAGGCAAGTAGTGTAGTTTTTCCCCTTTTTCGACCACCAGACCAGTGAGGCATAAGTAACTATAGGTATTACAACTGTAATGTATGACCAATAGATCAATTTGGGTTTTAGACCCCATGTTTTACCACATAGTCTGCGGCACGCCCATAGTGCCGTTGATGCTTTTACGATAGTCCTTTTTATTTGCGAGTTCCAATTTAGTTTCTGGTCAAGGGCAATTCCCAGATTTTACTTCTTTAGAAAGTTTGATCGTAATAAATATGGGAGTTGGTAATTAGACTTTTGATTACCCAGAAAAATAGAAGACTTCAGCTAAGAAAGGATTTTAGAAAACTCCCAACTTAATGGGTAGAGTAAACTGGACTTAGAAGTATGAAAATTGGTATGTAGGCTCTATTCATTACGATTTTAAAAAAATGTATTAAACAATATATTATTATTGCTAGATGTGGATTTGTAACTTTGTTATCGACTCTTTTGTTATTAATAATAATTTCTTTAATGATATTTACTTCACAGAAATTATATTTTGATGTTTTTAGCTGTGGTTTTTTATAGCAAATCTTTGGTTGATACTATAGCTATGAGACCAGGTTACAGTAAAAAAAGGTAAATAAAACAATGAAAATATTTTGTTAATAATTTATTTTACATATATATTACCATCTAAATTTTAAAATACAGTAAAAACAATATAATTCTTAGAAATATGATATAAAGTATAACAAATATAATAAATGTAGCTTTCAGGTAAAATATTAAGTTTAAAACAAACATGACACCAGGTCAACGTTCTAATGGACGCCACACACTAGCAAGCATCGCTGTGGTGCAATAATATACTTTTAATTATATATTATAAATTATTCCACGTATAGTACTGACAAAAAAAGCAAAAAAAAAAAACTTTAAGATCTACGTCATGCTCAAGCCTGATTCCCAGGCATTATCACGTCTAAATTATTAGTTAAAATGATCGCTAGTGTGTGAGGACCATTATAAGTGTTACTTTTAGAGGCTTACCACTAATTTAATAAATAATTTATTTAAATTTACATTTAAAGCCTATAATGTTAACGTTATTATAAGTATTATTTATTGTAACATCACATATAAGAAAATCTACCTTTGCTAACAATTATTTTAATAGCATAAATTCGATTCTACCTAATTTTAGAAATTCAAAGATAGGTATAAAAATAAAACATATCGAATTTTAAACATAGCCTAACTCAATACTTAAATTACTGCTAAAATTGGCCTTGCTCTAAATGGGTTAACCTAAATTTCAATTCTAAAGCGAATGAAAGGCCCTCATCACTATACATATTAATACTCTGGAGAGTAGAGTTAAGCAGCACAATCTCTTAGTTCGGGAGGCCACCGCAATAAACCAAGCCTATAAGAGAACAGCATGAAACATTTTTTTATATTACTATGAATAATAGTCAATTTAAAGCCATACTGCTGCCTCAGCTCAGCGGGTTCAAATTGCATTTTTTTACCTTTAAAAAATTGTGAAAAATCGTTTTTTTAAATAACTCGAAAACTAAAGATTTTAGAA
The DNA here is from genome assembly GCA_019359885.1 of Listronotus oregonensis. Taxonomy (NCBI): domain Eukaryota; kingdom Metazoa; phylum Arthropoda; class Insecta; order Coleoptera; family Curculionidae; genus Listronotus; species Listronotus oregonensis. The sequence continues at coordinate 12,210 of JAHBCN010001786.1, read as the reverse complement.
AAAAATGTTATATAGTCAAAATTAATTAACTAATAAAACTACGTCATTTTTTTTATAAATATTTTTGTAACCTTTTTAGTGTTTGAGATATTAACGATTTAAATTTAAAATTAAAACTTAAATATCCTAAAAACTTAAGAAGTTACAAAAAAATGTAATACGCAAAAAAAATCTTTTGGTTAGCTCTATAAAAATAGTTATATACACATTTTTAATAAAATAAGAAATAAAGGAGATATAAGCAAAAAAGTGATTTTTGTCATTAAGAATTTCGCTAATAACAATATTTTATTGGTACTATAAGTATACCAGCTCCGATCTATTTAAAAATTAATTCAATTTATCGAATAAAACAAACTAATACACATGTGCCTCAAGACAATGGGGGATAACCTAGTGGCACGGATATTTTATTAAATTTTTTTTGGTCCAATTCCTACTTGAAACTTTACCTGAAATAAAATTTAATATTTATTTAATTGAAATAAATGCCTCCTTTATCTGGGTGTTATATACTTGCATAGGCGTGCGCACAGTGGGTGCCGTGGGTGCCGTGGGTGCCGTGGCACCCCCACTAGTCTGAAAAAGATTACTGTATTCAAAATATGAAAATTAATATTTGATAAGGTTCGATTTAAAAATTACATGCGAACGCACCTTCTCGAAAATGAGTATGGTAAAATTAAAATTAAGATCCACAATGCACCAAGAACGTTTAGAAAATCTCCTGGTTCCATTTGTGGAACAGGAATTAGCCGCAAATATTGATATAAGTACTGTGATAAACGAATTTAAAAAAATTGTACCTTATGAAGAAGAATGATTTTAAAATAAATAATGTATAATGTACTCAGTTTGTTATTATTTCATAAATAATTACCAAACATTCCTAAGAATGTATTTTTATTAATTTAATATTAATTAATTCTATTAATAACAATGTATTAATATCGATATATTGTTATTCATAGTTTTATTCTCTTTATTACTATTATTATTATTATCTCGGCACCCACACCAGCTTTACCCTGCGCACGCCTATGTATACCTGGCATGAGGCTTAACATTTCTGCTTCTATGTGTATAGCCTATCTTTTTTTTTATCAAATTTTATTATCGATTTGAATAATAATATTTTTAATTTATAAAGACAGTTACTCGGTAAAAATAATCTTGAGAAAATTTTAATGATATTTTTAACATAAAAAAATATAGCTTTTTTTCCAGTTGAATTAATGTTTAAACTTGAATTTAATCATATCTTAAAGTAGTAAATAAATGGGTAAATACCATAATTTAAATGAGAATGGCTTTAAGCCTAGAAGGAGTAGATAGCTTAATTAGAGAAATTTTTTAAAAGTTTAATACTAAATAAACTACACATTTAAAAAAATATGTTATAATTATAATTAAAATTTTCTTAAGATCATTCTGTACGAGTAACTCTCTTTAAAAAATTATTGACAATAATATTTAAATCGAATCCATTGTGCCATCTATTACAATATATCTATATATATAATTTGCTAATGTGGATAAATTTGTATGTAGGTAGGTATATATATTTATTTGTCTGTCCACGTGATTCTGAAGTTATAAATAAACTACACATTTAAAAAAATATGTTATAATTATAATTAAAATTTTCTTAAGATCATTCTGTACGAGCAACTCTCTTTAAAAAATTATTGACAATAATATTTAAATCGATAATAAAAATATTTAAACGATAAGCTATACACATAGTAGCATAGGAGATCGAGAAATGTTAAGCGTCCTGTCAGGTATATAACACCCAGATAAAGGAGACATTTATTTCAATTAAATAAATATTAAATTTTATTTTAGGTAAAATTTCAAGTAGATATGGATACAGTTATTGGACCAAAAAAAATTTAAATATAATACCCGTGCCACCAGGTTATCCCCCATTGCCTCAAGGCACATGTGTATTAGTTTGTTTCATTCAATGAATAGAACATTTTGAATAAATTTTTTAATGGATCGGTGCTGGTCTGGTATACTTACTTGTACCAAAAAAAATATTGTTATAAGCAAAAATATTTAAGGATCAAAATCACTTTTTTGCTTATATCACCTTAAATACTTATTTTATTAAAAATATGTATAAAACCTTTTTTATAGAACGTACTAAAAGGCAACTCTTTTAGTTAGTATAAAAAAATTTATTTAAAAAAATTGACGAAGATTTATTAGACCATCAATTTTGATTTAATACTTTTTTTTCCTAAAATCAACAGTTTCCGAGTTATATTTAAAAAATCGATTTTTCTCGATTTTTTTTAAGGTAAAAAAAAATTAATTTAAACCCGCTGAGCTGAGGCAGCCATGCGGCTTTAAATTGACTATAGTTCATAGTAATATAAAAAAATATATTTCATGTGGTCCTCTTATAGGCTTGGTTTTTTGCGGTGGCCTCCCGGACTAGCTGTGCTATAAAAGTGGCCCTCAAATTGCAGTACATTAAGATGGCGTTGGTGTTTCAGAGAATCGTTTTTAAGCGCCATCGGTCAAGTTTTTTTAATTATTTACAGTTAGGTTAAATTGATTGAAATTTTATTTAACCACGTAAGCCATTTACACACTAACTATTCAAGCGTATACAAATACTTCTAAATATTTTACTACTTCCCTTAGCAAACTTTACTTTATATATTGCGGTCAATTTTACGCCATACCCTCCGCTACACCAGCGCTTCTTTATTAAATGTTATTCTAATGTCACTTTTTGAGCTTAACCCCCATAAGGGATTGTGCTCCTTACTTTTACCCTTCATAATTAATACGTCCAATAATGAAGTAAAAAATCAAAAAAATTGTTGTTTTTCTTGATTTTTTAATTGCAAAAAGCAGTGAGGGCCTGAGGAAATACATAACATGCTTCTGTATAATTAATATATAATTTTATTTTAAATTAAAAGCCATAAAGAATTGATAGATATAGGTCAATTGTATTAAATTTGTTTTGTTATTTTGTTAAAATAACAGCAAATGATACCGAGGACTTTTTTATGTAATTTTTGTTAGTTATAATTCAACTTTACACTTATCCATCCTATCAGTTTCACACGTATTCTAGCCGCTCAAGAAGCGCTCTAATTTGCGAACGATTAATTCTGTTTCATATGATGTATTTAAGTAAAAACCAAAGCTCAATTTTGTGTATTATCAAATTCAATGGTAGAATTTGTCGACCTTACTTAAGTTAAGTACAAACAAAGTTTGTACTTAACTTAAGTACAAACTTTGTCAACCTTAGAATTCCACAGTTAAGTACAAACAAAGTTTGTACTTAACTTAAGTACAAACTTTGTCAACCTTAGAATTCCACAAAATTTGTGGAATGGAATACCACAATATATAGATCCTGTTTTAGTCTTAAGCTTCGAGCATATACCTATAGAGGTAGCATTGCTGCTTGTCCGTGCGAACAAGCGTGCGAAATAGATAGACAGGAGATTAGGTGTAGAACCTTTCTCTTTCGCTCCAAAGTGCTGATTGGTGGGTGGAAGGGGTATATACCCAGCTGTGCGTACTATTTGGTTGGCCTCTCCCGGCAACCAATCAGAACGTTGATGCGAGGAAGAAACGTTATACACCTATTCTTCTTTTCCTCTGGCATGCCTGTTTGCCTGGACAAGAAGCAAGACAGCCTCTGTAGGTATATGCTCGAAAGCTTGAGAGTGGCCGGAAATGCCGCTTTCTTACGGTTCTACCAGTTATGTTACATCCTTATGTTTGCACATAGCTTGAAAACTGAAGACAAAACAAATCTTAAACTAGCGTTTTGACCAGTTTGTAAAAGCCAGCTATTTTAAATTGTTGGTTGTTTCGCTAACAGATAAATTAAATTTTAACTTTTTAACGGTAAACAGAACTAACCGGAACTAACAAAATGATCTTGGGTTTTAAATATCCATTATGTAAAAGAAAGTTGCTGTTTTAAGTAAAAAACCTTTATTTAAAAGGTAAAAAATTGGTTAGGTTTTTAAAATACGCTTTTTTGGCGACACTAAAAAAGAATTCTCTAGTGCGCATTAGGTATTTTTTTAGGGCTTTTACGCATTTTACGTATATAAGGATGTGCCATTACATTTGACATTTATTTGCTTCTTTTGCCTCAATTGCCTTTATTTTATCTATCCATCATAACAGATCTGCTGCAAAACCACGAGACACGATACAGTGTTGCTACATGTGGTTACTCGGTCTTATTTTACCGTCGATTGATGTAAACCTTCGAATATGTATATCTATAGAGGCAGCCTTGCCCCCTGGCTATGCAAACAAGCGTGCGAATAAAAAAAGAACATGACAATAGCAGTATATCCTTTCTCCCTTGCTCCACGTGCAATTGGCACGCAGAGCGGGGTATATATCCTGACCAATCAGGCACGTGGAGCGAAAGATAAAGGTTATAGGTACTGCTCTTCTTTCTCTCCCGCATGGTTGCTCGCACGGCTGATGCAGATGCAGGGTAAAAATAACTTTTTCACTTTTATACATAAACACCCTTGTTAAATTGTTATATGACATGTCCTAAAACCCCATAAGAGAAAAAATATGCATTACATTAAATTTTCATAAGGTTTTCACAGTAGTGTTTGCCACCTAACTGCGACTCTTGTATTTTTATGTGATAAGAAATTTACTTTTTACATTAGAAAATGAAAAAGGTTAATACTTAAAACGTCAAAATACACAAAGGCACCATTCTGTTAAAGTTTGGTGTTTATAATGTTACTTTTCATATTAACTGGTTTAAGTGAAACATATAATAAAATTAATTGTGTTGTTACCCTAAATAAATTTGTGCTTAATTTAATTAATTATGGTAGTTTTAGGTCTAATTTTAATTTGCAATAATTCAAGTTTACAAAATTTACTAGATAACTATTTTACATTATTTTTTAATGCGAGAAGAGCCACAAATCGTTTCTATCAATCAAAACAAGACTATGTCCCATTTTGACATAGATTTTCGTACTGTTTTTGATAAAAAACAGTAAGATTAGCTAAATTAAAATTATTTTTTTTTACTTTAATCGCTTATAACTTTGTAGGTATTAGTCGTAGAGAAAAGCGTTTGGGAAAAAATTTTTACAATTAAATTTTCTACAAGATGAGATTGGTTAAAAATCGCAAACTATATTATAATTGTTGCTAAATAGCAATAAATTAAAAAAATAGCAGAAATACATAGTTTTTAATGATTTTTTTAGCCCTTTAAATTTTTTAAAGGATCTCCATATTTGGTAAAATAAAAAAACAAAATGATAAAAATATCTCGGCAAATTTCGTTAAATTTGGTTCTATAGTTTTTGTACAATTCTTTTGCAAACCCATTTCATTTGAAAAAATTGAAATGACCTTTTTAAAGAGAGCATACCTTTTGTTTATGTCGGATTTACCATTAAAAAATGTAGCTTTTAGAACAATTATAAAGAAAAATTAAGTGTGGTGCCTCTGTGCAATTTTTTAACTAAAAATATTTCGGGTAAGTATCTCAGTTATTCTAATTAATTTTTGCCCTAGAACAGACCAATTATACAAATTAAATACCTTTTGCAGATTTACGTTTTATACATACCAAGCTTTTAATAATATTGTTATTTTAAAATCAAATTTACTTACATCAAAAATCTTTTAGATACACTAAAAATAAAATTTTGATTATATATATTTTTTAAAACATGATTTTTAATTTATCTCTGCCGAAATGGCCATATATATTTATTATTTACAAATATCTAGTTATTACATCCAATCCATAGAGTATTTCAAAATAAATTCTAAATCAATATTTAATAAATATAAATTTTAATTAAAATACAGAGTAAAATGTAATATTACTTTTTAAATAATAATATGAAAACATTATTAATACATTATATTAGGTTTAATTTATTGGGCTAAGCACACACAAGGGATGGAAAGCCAGAAATTAAAATTTGACATTAGTTATAAGGGCCTCACAGACTATCTTCTTTTAACCTTCTTAATCGCCGATTAAAACTGCTCAGCTGACGATTAAACTTTATTTCTACACTAATTTAATTTTAAACAGTCTTATTCGCATAAGCTGCAGTCATTCGATGAAAAACGTAAATAACGTGTTTATTTGTTACAGAATGACGATGAAATACGGTCTACCACACTTCGTTTTAAAATGAAGACGAACGAATCAACGACTAAGATTTCAAGCGCGGTTGAAATTTTCACCGATGGTGATATGTTCGATTTTCGCCCACAAACTGGCAATGCTTATCGACGCTTTTAATCGCTACCATTAACACTACTTAAAAAGAACGAGGTCTGTGAGGGCTTTTATATTATATTTATATTGCCCAAGAGAGGAACTACCTTTATTTTTTAAAGCAGAAAAAAATTGGTATTGAAAAATACTTTTAAAATATAAAGTTCTGTTTATTTTTAAATTCTGTTACTGTAACAGCAAATTAAAAATAATCTACAAACAATTTAAAAACAATAGTAATAATTAAATTTGTACTTTGACATGTATATTATTAAGTCCAGCATTAACTGTTAACTAAAAGAAAAAGAAACGGTAACGAATTAAGAAACAAAATTATCCCTAAAATTTGCTTGATAAACACAGAAATTTATATGGTGATGGCAAATCTTAAAAAATTAAAAAAGGTCTTTTAGGTCTGCTTTGTGTGTAAATTATATCATTTATTTGACACAAGATGCCGGGATCGGCAATCTATCTATTTAAAAAAAAGAGTCATGCTGACGAAAACTCTTTTACGTTTTAAGTGATCCCATCAAAGCTTTGCTCACTCAGTTACTATTGACTTATCAATCTAAATATTTTTAGATGTGATAAAAAATCTAAGTCAAAATCAACCTAGGATCCTAGACTTTAAATGACCCTTCTACATTATTAAGATAACTGCAGTTAAAAGTCTGATTACCAATCGCTTGTGTGTAAACTTGCTTTGGAAGTATGATAGCTCTATAAAAGCTTAAAAACATTTTGTGTTACTGTATGAAAATTTCATTAGAGCTTAAAAATATAATATATTTTAAAAGCACATTTTATTCTTATTATTTTATAACATTTTCATAAGGAAATATTGTTTAAAAGGTTGTTAATAACAACGGGTAAATTAATTTTAAGTAGAAAATTAAATTACTAAAATAGCAAATTTCAGTCTTTAAACAACTAAAATACGGTGCACATATTATAAAATAAATTAAATAAGACACTTATATGAATTAAAAGTTAATTTGGGTTGTGGTTTACCTAAGTTATATCAAGTTTTAGGTTTATTTCACAAGCGTAACATTTAAATGCAATTATTCAGGTTTTTTAACATTAAGGTTTAAGTACGTGACTCGACAATACTTATTTACTTATACCAAAAATGTTGTAACTGTTATTTCTTTTTTGACATCTTCTTACCATCCTTCATTTTTAAATACACGTTTTTAAACTCCTAAACAACTTTATTTTTGAAATACAGCTTTGAATATTAATGTGCATTTCTTAAAAGCTGGTTGCTTTCTGAAAATTTCCTGAATGTCTAGGTAAAATTAATGCACACCAAAGATGGTAATAAAAATGGCCTTGTGTACAGGATCATCCAATGGGGACTGAACAGAGCCATATTAAAGGCTCCTTTTATATTTAAAAAATAATGTAAAATAGCCATGGTGTAAATTTTTCCCCCAGAATCTGAAAGTATACCTAAGAGAAATATTAAAAAAAACGACATAAAATTATTTTGAAATATACCATTTATTGGTTTGTTTTTGAAATCGTCCAACTAAAAAAAATTAGGTCCCTAATCTGTTTCGTACCTACTTTTGATTTTGTTTTTGTTGGATAATTTGGTGTATGTGAAAGAAAGTTATACGTCACTACCCAATTCCATTTTTTTCGGTGCCATTTGCAAGATATTAAATAACAAAATTTTACCTAAAAACCATATTTTATTTATAATGTTTATTTAATACATCCTGAATTTAAGAAAAGGGGATTTTTATCCTCGTGAATAGATTCTAAAGTACGACAAGTTTATCTGTAGTTACAAAAAGAATGCAGCAAAAAATTTTTGCGGTATAAAATGTTTCAAAAATAAAATTTTATTTAATAATAAAGTAAACCCTAAAATTAAATTTCCATTTACAATAAATAGTAATAGTTACATATTTTTTGCATAAAAAACTTTTATTTTATTATAATTTCGTAATATTAAAACGTTCTTTTTAACCTATTTATTTTGAAATTTAAATGTAAAACAAAACATTTTTTATTAAAAGTTCTTCTAACCGAAAAATAAGGCAACAACTGCTGTTGTCGAAATACGCAGGAGGCTAGCGCTCTTTTGATAGGTTGAGATGCGTCCGGTGACGCTAACAAGAATAAATAACCGCTTGCTCATTGCTGCGCGATGTTTGATGTAAAAGTCAGTTGCGTAGTGATACCAGGGGCAAGAGTTATTGTGTTTTATAAATAAGTGTTCGTTGTGTCGTGTTTTGGGTGTTATTTTAAAACTATGAACTTTATAAGTGACAATACTGATATTGACAATGAATGAATATACACGAGGTAAAACCCTTCATGAACAAACCCGTGAAGTGATTGCCAATGTTTATGGGTTGTCAAGAGTCACAAAACAATGCATTAAAATTGCCACTAAAGCAAATCTAGAAAGGATTGCAATGTATACGGGAGTAAGCGTGGGTGCTGTGAAAAAAATTCACAAAGAAGATCTTGAACGAAAAAACAACCCGGATCAGTTGCTGTCATCTCCTAAAAAAAAAGGGGCCCCGTCTTTCTGCGGCCCGAAAAACCGAAGTTTCGAATTGGCATTGGGGAGAACCATAGAAAATTTTTTTTTGGGGAAAAAAAAATGGTTCCATCCTTAAAAAAATTTTTGCAAAAGTAAAAAGGGAATCAACTTTTTTTTTTTCCCCCGTGAAATTTTGGGGGCATGTTAAAAACAAATGGATCTTATTGGCGAAAATGTCAAAATAAGGAAAAAATATTAGCGGAAAGGCCTAATATTTTGCACTGGCGATACAAATATATTCATGCCAGGAAAAAATATAGGGAAGAAGGTCAAATGTAATTTACATTGACGAAACCTGGGGGGAAACGACTTAACGTTAAAAAATTGTTAAAAAGGGCAGTTTTTTTTGGGGTTTTAAAAAAAACATTAGTTCTACTGGTAAGTGGTATAAATTCATAAGTCCTTTTTTATTCAAAGTTTGTTCTATTCCCACCGAGATAAAAAATTTTAAAGGAATTGCCATTCGCCCATTTTTAAATTTTGGGAAAAAAAATTGTTTTAGGCAGATTTATCATAGTCCATGCTGGATAAAAAAAAGGTTTCGTAAAAAAAGCTCAGTTAGTTTTTAAACCCCTGTCCGGTGACTAATGGACAGATGAATGGGGGAAAAATTTTACCAGGGGTCCGAAAAATTCTTCCCAATTTTCCCCCAAAAAAGCGTAGGTTTGATAATGCACCCCCATTTGTCCAGGAAGAAAAGATTCCCCACTAAATCTTTTTTTAAAAAAAGGGGTATGGGTTTTTTTCTAAAAAGGGGAGTTTATAATTTGGGGTTTCCCCCCTTTTTACTACCCCCTTTTAAAATATTTTTTTTTTGGCTGAATGAAACAATTAAAAAAAAAAAATTTGGTGATTTTGAGTTATCTACTTTTTTTTTAAAAAATAATTTTTTTTTTATGTTGGCCCCCCGGATCAAAAATTAAGTTTTTTTTAAAAAAAAAAAATGTTTTTTTTTGACAAGTTGCAATGTATCACTAATAATATTTTGTTGATTTTTCAAAATGACCAAAACAAAGTTACCCAGTTTTTGGGTTCCCCACGATATAGTAGGTACTACTAATATTTGTGGGGGTAATTTTGATTCGGCATCTAGGAAGTTTGTTGTTTGAACTTATCCAGGGTCAGAAACCTCCCAGTATTTAAAAAAAATTTTGTGGTGGACAAATTTTCAGGGAATACGGTCACACCCTTTTTAAAAAAACCCCCTTATATGTGTGAATTAAACCCCCCTTTGGGGGGGCCAAATTAAGAACATTAAGATCGAATACATCAAAGGGGGCTTTAGCATCTCTAAATTAAAAGGGGGTTTTGGGAAGAATTGCCTCAGTGACAGCAGTCGATTAAAAATTTTGCCGACATGTCATCGACATAGAAAAAGGTTTTTTTGGGGAAAATGATTATATGATGGAGGACATTGAACCCATTATAATACAGGTTGGGACTGGGGGCGGATAGTAATAAAGGGGAAAAGGGGAAAAAGGGTTTAAGATGATGAATAAAGTAAGTAATGATTTTTTGGTATTTTTTTTTTTTTTGTTGCAAAACTATAATTTATGTCTTTTTTATATTAATAGGATCTAAGCTGAAAAATCATTATTAATCAATTAATCATGAAGCTATTTTTCTCCATGATGAAATGAAAAACGGCATATTGTAAAAAATAATTTTGGCAACTTTCATATAAATAGTTACCTACTTAAAACATAAAATTGAACTTTTAAAAAATTTAGGTACTATTTTTAGCACAAATTTTTAAAAAAATAGCACGCCCATGATTAGACCATTTTTTAGTGCTTCCCTTACCGATGCGTCGGAAAATTCTGATTTTAATATTCTTTTGGAATTTTATTTTTTTTTTAAATTTTATTCAATATCAATTTGTATTTAAAAGTCACACTTAATGATGAAAAATGACATTGCGAATAAAAAGGTTTTATAAAGCTTTGGGATATCGACATCCTAACTGTCAAATTTAACAGCTATCATTGTGCTACTAAATATACAAGGTGTGTCATAAAGAAATTTTTAACTTTTGGAATCCTTAAATTTGGACATGCGGAATTAAATTGCGAAAGTCAAAAACCCCTTATGCCGAATTTTCCTCATTTAATAAAGAAACAATACCCGGGAAATAAATATGGTTTTTTTTTGGGAAAAATGTTTTTTTTTTATCTTGGAAAAAAAACCCCCAAATTAGGTATTAATTTTTACCTTAAATGCAGTTTAAAAAAAGTCTTATAAAAAAGTGTGTTCCCAAAATTTAAAAAAAAACGACTAAAAAAACCAATTGATTGTCTAAGCGTTTTTTTAAAAGTTTTTATTTTTTTTAAATATATTTTAACTTAAAATTACACTTTAAAAAAATGGGTTAGGGAAATCAAGTAGATTAATATATTACCAAAAAAAATTAAAAAAATTTTTTAAAAGTTGTTTTTTACATTTTTTTTAACTTTTTTTTACCCAAAAAAGCGGTTTGATTTTATGGGATTTGTGAATATTCGCATCGCATCCAAAAAATTTTTGGGAAATTTCGCATCTGCAAAAAAAATATGCGGAGTTTCATGCGGATGCGGATGTCCCGTTCTCTACAAGAAAGAAATAAGGAGGGGCTGGGCCCCCCCGTCCATTGACCAATAGGGCGAAAATTCCGTTGCTGACAAAAACCCCAAAAAAGACGCGTATGGTATTGTTTTATTTGTTTACGGCAAATCAATCATTACATGTTTAGTTCCGCTTAATATGAACTCTATGAACATTTCGGTAATTTAAATGTTCAAAAAGAACAATTGTTTATAACGCGGGTTTAATTTACCCCCTTTTGTAACAGACTTCTTGAGAAGGCGGAATATTGTTTTTTTTTAAAAATAATGCTCCAATTTTTAACTTCCACATAAGTAAAAAAAAAATCCGCATCCGCATGTGAAAAAAAAACGATTCCAACACCCCTGGTGCTATTTAATTTCTTAAAAAAATTTTTTTGGGAAATTTAAATATTTATCCAATATTAAAAATATATCAACATACAGACTTGAATTTAAGACACTTTTCATATCAAAAATGTCATGGGTTTTAACATTTTAAAGAAACATTTTTTTGTTGTTCCAATATGTACAATAATAGCTAATATAACTTTTAATTCATGTAAGTTAATCCTCAACCTCTAAAACAATTACCCGAACACCATATTTACAACAGCATGGTTTAAGTACTTGGTGGGAAAAAACGAAAATCACTACCCCCCAAATTTCCCTTTTTGGGGAAAAACATGGTCGTAATCTTTTCGTTTTCTGTAAGGTTTCGGACGGTCTTGTTTTTTCACCCTCTGGTTTTATTTTTTTTAGAATTTATGGACTTTCTTTATATTTTG